>DF241720.1:25093-72108 GCA_000507305.1 Breviolum minutum Mf 1.05b.01
CCAGTATCTGTCCAGCCTTGGTCTTTGTTGGCACCGGACTCAACCAGAAATTGGACAATTTCAAGGTGCCCCTCCTGAGCTGCTATGTATAGCGGCGATATTCCAGGATCTGCCATGCACTGGTCTTTGCTGGCACCGGACTCCACCAGAAATCGGACGACTTCAAGATGGCCATTCTGAGCCGCTATGAAAAGAGGCGTTGTTCCATCATGTGTCAGGCCTTGTTCTTTGTCGGCACCTGCTTCTATGAGTAAAAATGCGCAATTGAGACTTCCATTAAGGGATGCCGCACACAAGGGCGTGATGCCATTTGCATCTTCAAAATTGGGATTTCGTGGCTGGTTCAAATGCTTCTCAAGAAGCTTGTCATCATTTTCCTCACATGCCACCATAATTTCGCGATCTTGTTCCATATCAGGAGGCAGAAACTCCATTCTCACAAGCTGCACAACTCCTGGGGCCAAGGTTTGATCATCATCCAGTGGGCAACTGTCTTGGAGGAGCCGTAGTCGGAAGCGTGGGATGCCAATCTTTTGCGCCAAGCGCTTCTTGAACGCCTTCACTGAGGCATCTGCAAACTCCTCTTTTTCAAAATCAGAAATTGATTCACCAGTCACTGCGGAAACCACTTCTACATGTGGGACTGACATCAAAAAAGTCTACACGTCAATCATCTAAAGTGAGACATCTTGAATCTTGAAATGAAATGGCTGCCTGAGAATTTGGCATCTTCAAAACAAAAGCAATATGCATCAAACTTCAGGCCAGCATGTCGTCATTTGTGGAGATACCGATGTTGTTTGGCAACGTAAAATACTCGTGATGAACCTAATGGAGCACCTGCAGCATCCTAAGATCTTTGCATTTGAAAACTGTTCACCAAAAGTCGAATGCTAAAGTTTTGTTTTCATGCAGCCAAGAAACCCGTTGATCAGCACGAAGTCTTTGTTCCAACTGATGCCAGATTCGACAACAAAAACCTGACACACGAGCGACTTCACACGGTGAGAAGAAACTGCTCCAAACATCTTCAAACACAACGGGAGGAAATCAAAATCTTTCAAAAAACAAAGTGAAGCTTTTCCAAACAGCTCCAACAAGTTACAAAGTTGCAAGCTCAATCAATTTGAACAATTCACGAAGGTACCAAATCCGTGCAAATGTCTATTCGAATCTATTCGAGTCTATTCCTTTCAGCATCCCATTGTTCCCGGTACGTATCGATGTGAGACAGTTAAGTGCTTCAAAACTCTTAAAACGGATCTAGTCAAGTCTTCAAAACTGAATGAGAATGGACTCAATTCCATGAACGCCAAAACCGATTTTGGACCTGAAATTTTGATGCTGATGCTTGCAAAAACCCAATAATTGCCATTTTGATGCCTAATAAGACTCCAAAAACAGGAAAACAAGCCAACCTATCGACGAGGAACATCTTCCTCTTCATTCTTGGGTCGATCCGTTTATAGGCATCTTTAAAGTTGTTGCCTGACTAACTCGAGGATTTTCTCATGCATTTCACTATGTTCACCAAATACCATTTATCAGATTTATCACCATAATTTGACATGTTCTTGCAGATTTTTTCCAGCTTTCAGTCATTGAATTTCACTGTGTCTTAGTTGTTTTTTGTTGATCTTGGTCTGCTTGTTGAAGCAATAAGCCAATGAAGGAACCACTACTTCAGAACAACTCTGCAACGTCATACAAACCACTACATTCAAGGATGCAGCCCTTCATGCCAACAATTCACTCAAAAGTGTTCCCCAAAAATTCATCTCCGTCAAATAAGGCTTTAAGGGCGTTCAAAACCAATCTCGATATTTTGTTTAAAGCTCCAAACAAGGTCTCCAACCTATAAAAAACGGGTGGGTGAGTTAACATGTTTTAGCAACCAACTCATCTTGCATTTTTGATGATTTTTATGCACCAAAAATCGCCCTAAAAAAATTCTTTCCGCACCTTCAAATGGAGGTGAACACAGCGCTCTCTGATGGCCGAAAGTTCATCGCCGGGTTTTTATTCAACACTGGAAATCTATACAAACATGTACCAGTAGTGTGAAAGGCGAGCTGAACTTTCTTGAACTTCATTGAATTTGTGCAATACTTGGAAAAATGGCAAAATGAGCTAAGTTTCGGGGAAAAAAGCGAAATTTCAAGAACCATTGACTTTTGTTGGACTAAAAACTGTGGATGTGTCATCATCTGTCCGGTGGCACGGTGGCACCGGACAGGAATCTTGCTTCGAAAGCTGAATGACATTGATCACGAAGCCCTAGGTCTTCAGGAATGGGCCAAAAAACTCTGCCCTAAAGATCCTGACCCCTCAAAACTGGCTATACAGGTTCAAACAAACCCTTCCATTAGAGGGTCAAATGATCTTTAGGGTGACAAAAAAAAATCTTGAGTTGAAAAAGGCCATGGAAAATCACCATAGCTTTCAATATCAAGTCTCCAGTACGAATATGTTGAATATGTGTATGCTAAGATGATCTGATTCACTGGAAAAATCGTGATTTGAAGTCATCACCTACAGCCACAACCTGTTATCACAATTCGGATCTATGGCGAAGAGCCGGGCTGCATAATGTTTGTTGTTTGGGAAAAAATGGAGCCATCAGATCATCATCCAAACATCCATCAAACAAAAAATCATCAAACAAATCATCAACAGGAAGTACTTTCAGTAGTGCCGCGCTGACTTTTTCTGGGTGCGCAACAAAAAAAAGCAAAGAAGTTCATTAAGGGCCAAAAACTCCATGTTGCACTCATGGTTCCCTCGGCTCCTTCAGCTGGTGACACCGTTTCATGAACCACGAATCAAAGGTGGGATGACAACAAGTAAAAACACACGCATTGTTAACGCACCAAAAAGTGGCATGAACAACATGCTTGCAACAAATATACTTCGAAAGTACAAGTATATTTGCAATGAACTATATGGAACCGTTTGCTTGACAGAAGGATTGCATGATCATAGATTCTAAGTCCACTTTACACTGCACCCTGCATATAAGATCTATTCCGAAAATATACATTATACATACATCAATTGCAACATACAAACCGATGTATTATTTGTATATGATGTACACATTGACATGCAGTCTCTTCTGCTCTTCTATCTTCTTGCATACACAAATATATAATATAAGAGTTCTCTTGGCAACCACCAGCCTTGTGAGTCTTGTTCACATGACTGTGATACTTCACAGGCATGACTGCGCAGGGTGAAATGGATCCAAAAAGAGTTGATTTCAACGAATGAAGCGAAGGTACCAGCCCCGTGGTGAACTAAACAAACAACAAAAACATCACCAACAAAAACCTAGCATATCATAGTATATTTACCTACGTTTGGTTGATTTTGATGATTTGTATGGTAAATGTAGGTAAATATACCATACATGGTGAAGTTAGTTTTTTAAACACATTTTCCCATTTTCTTTTTGTGTGCCAAAAAGTTAGCATCAGTTCACCTCTTTTCCGAGCTGGTGGTGAAACGGACCCAGCAAATCATGCTGAATTTCGGTGACAAGGATTTTTTCCAAAATGCAACCTTGACAACTTCAAATCTCAGGTGGCCTTCGCCTCAGGTGAGACGTTGTAGTGGCCGATTGGTCAGGCCCTTCACATCTTCTTGCAGTTGTTCCATGCGGTGGGTCATATCACGAACACGCAAGAGAATGTAGATCACATCGCCTCACGAATCAACATGCGAAATGGCAGTTGCGCAGTTAAAAGTACAAATCATGGGAACCAATTGGGACAGCCAGAAGCACGCTGGGAGTGAAGAATGGATATTGACTATGTAAAAGTGGTTACAGAAAGTCAAATATGATGGGATCTCAACATTTTTGGTCGAGGTCCCCAAACTACTTTGACGCCCCCCAGACGTCCCAGAGTCTTAGGGTGTAATCTAAATATGCTGATCCATCAAATTAACTCTGTGCTGTAAGTGTTGTTGAACGAATCATCAGTGTGACACTACTTGGACAGCACTACTGGCAGCCAACTCATCGCAGGTTGCAGGGACATTGTCGTTCACAACGTGACTGCGATGTCGTTTGCAGAATCCATTGCATTGCTGATCAAAAAATGAGTCATAAAGTATGCTTTAAAGTCTATAAAAAAATATGCCATCTATGCCTATTAGATTCTTAAGATAGAATTCAAATCTTGCTTGCGAGAACCTCTACACTCTACATATATTCCAACCTCAAAATTCCTAAGCGAAATCCAAACGAGACACCTTTCGTCACTTCACCACGCAAACTCAAAAGTCCGGTGAGCAACTCATGTGGTGACAATTCGCCTCAGGTGCCAACGGTGTCGTCATCAAGGTTGAGTTGGTCGCCGGTTGGAGCGTGGGTGCATGGAAAACGTGTGGTCAGGATGGTGGTGTGAGAAAAGAAAATGATAACCTCTCATTGCCCAAGCAAAACTAGTTGGTTTCAACCCATTTGAAAAAAATTAGTCAAAATGGATCATTTCCCCAAGTAGGGGTGAAAATAAAAAACATTTGGAACCACCACAAAGTTTCCATTGAAATAATGGTTGACCCAATTTCGATGATTAAAACCCTTAGGGAAGCAATGGTGGTTATATTAACACCCTTTGTTTTAATGGTGGTTGGAATCCCAGGGTTCTCGTTGCCCAAGCAAAAGTGTGTCAACTACTCCATGCTCTAAAGTACACGGAGCAGCTTTCATGGATTGAAGAATCTACCGTCTGAAGGGGGAAAGACTCATTGATGATGATATTGGAAACAAAGTTTAGGATTTAGATGTGACATGCATTGACATATATTGTCTAGATATTAGAAAAATGAAAACATATTATATATATATATATTATAAACATAAAAATCTCATCATGGACTGCATCTCTCTTTCTCTATTGTATTCTCTTTATCACCATATCTATTCAAAAAAATGTAAAATGTATGTATGCTTACACACTCTTGTTTTTTTACAACTTGGAAAAAAGAGGGCTCATTTTCAATATCCCCCCACAAGTCATCTCCGCAACACACAGGACCAACAGGGCGTCGACATTGACCTCAAATGTTGAGGGAAAGGCACCGCCTAAATCCACATCGAGGATGTTGAACAACTCGAAGCGATTAGAGATGTCCACCTTGGTGGAAAAATCCCATGGGTTTGCAGCCTCCGGATTCCAAGGTGGTTAGGATGATAAGCCACTTAGATTCATTTAAACAAATCCTTACTTAAGGGACTGCATGGGGAAAATAATGGAAAGGAAACCAAGAAAGTCAATAGTCAATAGGCCAAAACGATCCCAACTGTCAACAACTCTAAGTTGAAACGTCCAGTAGACCACCAGACTCATCTAATTCAGTAGGCTTAACATTCATCTAAGTGAAAATTAATCAACAAGTAATAAGGTCAGTAGACCTTACCTGCCAACTAAGTAAAGTAAAACCTAGTCGACCAGTAGGACCAGAAAACTCAGTAGACCTACGGGCCAGCTAGGGTAAGAATGTGCCAACCAGTAATCTGCAAACAAGCATGCAAGTAGGGCTCACAAGCTACAACCACGTGTGTTACATATACGTTGCATTGATTTGCATTGGTTTTCCGTGGTTTACTAAGGTTTGGTTTGACGTGTGGCTGACAGGAAACAACCTCTCAGTGTGAACGAACAGCGTGGTTCCCACCCCAGGCCCCTAACCACACCAACAACGCACCCCGAGCAAACTACATCCTATCCATGCGGGGAAAGTCCTGAATGTATCATACCAACATGAAACAACTCGTTGTACAACTAGATATATGATAGTTTGATTCATTCAACCTACATATGTTCACTATCTGTTTTTTAACACCCCTACATCACCTAAAACCACATCCCACATTGAACCAGAAATCGTCAGCTTCATATCCCATCACCCCCATCGTCCATCCACCCAAGTCGCATCGGCTTCGTCCAACACTCGGACAAACTCGCCGTCTTGGAGCCATGCTTGGAAAATGGCACCTCGAAATCTTGCAGTGGATCAAAACGAATCAATTGTTTGTCAAAAAAATAGAAACTACTTGGTGGTTGAACCAACCCATTTGGTAAAACAACCGAGTGGAATGAAGCAGCCATGAAGTGGGAATTGCCATGGTTTGCCTATCTCATCATCTCAAGTGGTTCCAGTGTTAAAATCGTTACTGTTTTTTTGTGGATATCATGCAGTTCCCATTTTTTTAATGAAACGCAAATACAGTGATCATGCCATCTTTATGCCACTGTCAATCAAATCTCTTGGGGGGTAAGAGGTTTTCTCAGCCAGGCACGTGTGATGTTGATGTTGTGCTCCTGGCGAGGTATGCAAGACAGGCAGTGCCAAAGATGAAACAAGCAACAGGAAAACTGACAGCACATGAGATGCCAAGGATGCCAATGGTCAAAACAACAGCATCAATGAAGGAATTTCCACGACAACACATCTTCTCAAAATGCATTCCAGATTGCAAGGACTTCTCTCAAAACATCCAGAAACCCAAGTGAGAGGGTGCCAGTTTTTAGCTGCAAGCAGAATCCGAGAGTCTCGTCCTTCAGCAGCTTGAACCTACAGAAAAACACAGCATGATTGAGGATTGAACACCTTCCACTGGGTTTCCAATGGATGAGGTATTGAGATGCGTTGTCCTCCCATGATCTCAAGTACAGTAACTCTTGTGGATCCTCATGGGTTATATGGTGGATCAAGAAGACTCATCTTGAAAAGGTCGTTTGAAGCGAACATTGATACACCACAAGATCAGATGCAACACCAGGAACATTGAACATTGGCCCTGGGCCCACTCAAGGGACAAACCGATCCAAAAGGTTTCAAATAAACACCCATGGAACACTTCCTCCTGCAACCCAGCAACGCTTCATCAGCACAAACTCTCTGTTCCAACTGATGTCGCTTTTTCGCGACATCCGTCAGATTCGACAATTTGTTGGTGACTTCTTCTGAAAAACCTGGCTGGACAAATCTTGACAGGGTGCAAAAACCCGGTGGACTTGCGTCTGCGGAAGAGTCGGCATCAGGAATGCATCAAAGACTACAATATAACGCAATTATGTCAATGTATTTAATCTACGGACAGTGGAATTTCATTACATTTATTGCAGTTTCTAATATATACATGAAATCAACAACATAATGAGAACAGACCAACTCTGGCATGATTATGGCACCCATACCATTCATGGGACTGGCATATTTACCTACATTTACCATAAAACATCAACCATTCATTCACCAGGTTCTTCAAAGTGACCTTGTTTGGACCCACAAGTAACCTAAGTCAGTCTCCATTTGGGGAATCAAAAGGTCACTTTGAAGAAGCTGTTAGGTAAATTATACCATCCTCCCATGGATGCTATGGGTTCCCATGGGGAAACCCATGGCATGAATCTCTCCGGCCGAGGTACGGTCCATCATGTGTGAGGAAGCCTTGGAAGGTCCAGGCTCGTTGATAAACCTGCCGGTCGGTCGTGAAGGGGAACAGGGGGGGTAAAGGAACCGGGGGTACTGTTGATGGCAACCAGAAATCCGGGGAGAACTCACCAGTTGAGGTTGGAAGTGAACATTAATCCCATTATTTTCAGGATTTTTCTATTTTTGGTGCAAAAAATTCTTCCAGTTTGTTTGCCAACTTGAAAAATACACCACCCTGTTGATGGTTCAGAAATGCGGCGAGAAAACCACCTGGGATGGTGCTAAAACCCTGCAAATGGGATAGACTAGAAACCTCAACTGGTTAGAAGGATTTCTGAACCATCAATGGTAGGATCCATGGGATTGGTATCTATATTCACCTGTACATTTAGCTGATTTGTAATTATGGCAAATGTAGGTATAAATGATATAATATAACATATATGCATGGATCCTATGAGTACAATATAGTCCATGAAGCAACAACAAATTCAAAGCTACTGGGTTCTATCATTTTTACATGGGATTGGGCATGATTCATAACGTTTCTCGTTTCGAATAGAGGTGTTTCATGTGAATCTGCAAATCCTCAGGTCCTCACCCTTCGACAAGGCCGGCCAACGACTCGTTGGAAGCCATATCATCCACATGAATCCATCCATGGGAACCCACAGTTTCCTCTTTAAAACCTTCATTCTTCCAGGGGGGTTTTCGGGGTCCAAAGGCATATGGGATATAAATATTTACAGTATATTTTGGCATATAAAAACACCCCCCCGAAACTAACATAGTATCATATGCCTAGCACCTTAAACACCAGGGTTGCAAGGTCCGAGTTGACTTTTTGAGAAACCCTCCTGCCAACTTGCGAGCTGTTAGCTTCGAGGAGTTTTTTTTTCTCCTTTTGGCTTAATATATGGCCTTGGAATCAAAATCAAAGCGCCAACAAAAAACACTGATAAATCAGGGGCCTGGAAGTCAAGCCGACCATTAAACTATAATAGTCCCTGGTTTTGGGGTTGTTCTTAATCCTGACCTAAAATAGACAATGGGGTTTTCGTTGACAACCCATAGGGCCATAGGGAGGGGGTCTTGGATTGGCACTGAACACCAGGCCTAGCGAGCAACATCTTCAACTTCACTTCTGTTTCGATGGCCGAATCACCTGGTGGGGAAATCAACGAAGGTTTTTTTCGGAGGGGGTTAGTTGGCAGTGGAAAATTATGGGTGATCAATTTGGCACCAACAAAATCATGTTGGCTAGATACATGATGTTTTAAAAGTGCACATATGTTACGACTAAAAAGTTTTTCTCCACTAATTTTTTCATATTTTTTCTCTCTTGGAAGTCGACTTGTAGTCTTATAGTCTTCGGTATGTCGTGTCTTAGTATTGTCCTTTCCCGCCACTTCTTTGAGAATGGAATCCTGGAACCCCTTTTTTGCTGGCCAGTTTGGTTCCCAAAATTCAACCCAGGTGGTGGTCCATCAAGTTATCTGAAAATTTCACATGCTATGTCTGCAAAGAAACAATCCCAGATGCTCAAATGTATGGCCTATCTAAATACCTACATTTAAACCATACATTTAGGCCAAATGTAGGTCAAAGTACCATATACATTGAGCATCTGGGTGTTTCCTTAAATGGTGGTACGAGTACCCCCATTTCACACCCCAAGATGATCATTTCTATGTAGGAGTTTTCCCACGGGCCAGTTGGGGTTTCACCCAGCATTTTAAAATTTTAGGAGGAAACACCCCATCTGAGAGTTCGACCGAGTTCTTTCTGCTTTCGCTGGTTCCTCAATGTGCTGAGGAGGAACTTAAGAAACAGCTGCTTTCCTACCATCATCCATAGAGACTGCATATTGAATGGTTGAAAACGCAACATGTTGATGGCGTAGAAATCCGGCAAACTCACCAGTTGAGGGAAAGGTAGTTGAAATCCCATTTTTTACAGGGTGTTTATACATCCCAGGTGGTGCAGGACTTCTTCCAGTAGCCCTGCATTATCCTGGAATATATACTTTCT
Organism: Breviolum minutum Mf 1.05b.01; assembly: GCA_000507305.1. NCBI lineage: Eukaryota > Dinophyceae > Suessiales > Symbiodiniaceae > Breviolum > Breviolum minutum. The sequence goes on from DF241720.1 coordinate 34,571, forward strand.
TGCCTTTTCCAGGATCGTGAGACTAACACTTGATCATCATGGGCTAGCTTCGTGGGAATTTGCTCACCATCACGTGTAAAAAAAAACCTCCTCCCTTGTGCTTACTGAAGATTTGCTACAGTAGCATTGTATGTTAAATGTTCAATTCCTATATGGGTGTTGAACCAAAAATAGGGGGAAAACCCCCAAAATGGATGGTTAATGGAAAACCCTATTAAAATTAGGATGATTTGGGGGTACCACCATTTTTGGAAACACCCATAAGGATCCCTTGGAAGGAATGCCCCCCCAACGATGGATTCCAACAAACCAGTAGGGAAACATCCATATCTTCAAGTCCGGAATCCTTTCTGTACACGAAAGCTACCGTTGGTTGCAACCTTTAGACCCATCGCCACTGAGCAACTGAGATTTCGTGACATTGTCGATGAAAACAGCCTTAGGCCGCAACCCACGAGTCATATTTGAGTCGACTTCTCTTTAAAAAAGGAAGAATGCGTGTCAATCCATGCCGTTGACGCAAAAAACCTGACCAAAAACAGAAAAACAAACCGCAAACCAACCAAAAATCTCTCGATCAAAGGTGTTTCAAACTGAGCTTTGTGACCAAGATCAAATTGAAGAGTCCTGCCATTTCGCAATTTCCTTATAATGTTGACCCCGGATTAATAAACCCCATGGTTGTTTAATTGGGGGGGTTCCCATTTTTAAGGGGATTTATCACTTTTGGGGGTACCCCCCTTAATAATCACTATAGGGGTCAGGGGTTTATTAATCCGGGGTTGACATTATTTCCGGTGCGCTTGATACTTTTGATTCACGCGAACTCGGTGCAAACCTGAATGATGGCGATTTTCTGCAGGTGGCTTCATTCAAAAATTTAGCACATCTCATCATCCCATCACATCCCTGGAGTGTTGTTTTAATTGTTGTTGATTCTATAAAAAGAACATTTATGGGGACACATTCACCTAATATTTCGCACTTACAGTAAATTGCTGATTCGTAGAGCTTGTTTTCTCAAATCAACATCTACGCCCATCTACAGCTGTGAAGCTATTATGGTACTTCATCTACAGTTAAGTACACCCCTGAGAATAAAAACACGTGAATTACAAGAGGAACAATTGTGGAAACTGGTGTAAATATTTGTGGCTTCTATCTACTTTTCAACTCGTTCTTATTCTTAACTTCAGTTTTAAGTTGCTTTTAACAACAATTTGCCGGTTTGTCGCCCAAAACTCAGGCCATGTTTCTTGTTTCTTGTTTCATCCAGGGGGACCGGATACCAAGTCCTACAGTGACCAGCATGGTGACCAAGACGTAAGCCACTTGAAATCCAAATCCCCACCTCGATGATGGGACATGCAGGCCAAGCAGCCCCCGCACAGTGACAGGTCACTGAAGCGTGAAGTGATCATAATATCTGATAGGAGGGAGGTACTATCTCAAAAATCAAGGGACTTTCTATTACCAACCCCTAAACCTGCATGTAATTGGAGCAGCTCTCTCCAAAATCTGCAGAAGTTTGAACTCACTGGAAATGACATGATAAACTGACATAAACTGTACATTTCACAGAGAAAAAACAATTACAGTATTTTGTGGTGTAGCACACAGAACCACTAATGTTGGATATACAAGCCCCACAAAAACATTCACCAACTGAAATTCACCAAAAAACCCTTGGAGCAAAAACTACCCTTAAACAATATATTCAGCACCTGCAAAAAAAACAAAGAAAACAACATGTTTTTGAAGTCATACATATCCATACATATCCAAGCTTCTCAAGATAGAGCTGTTCTGGGATAGGATCCCCTTCATAGTTCTCACAAGCTTCAGTGAAGCACCGAAACAGTGTGAACATTCCCGCCTCGGATGAATCGGATGAATCCAGGGGGTCGTTATGATGGTTAGATGTCTGGGGGATCATTGGGATCTATAAAAACACCCTAGAAATAATGGGTAATTTCCAACTAAACAACATCAGCAATTATTCAATAGCTGTTTCTGGTTCTCTTAGTAGGTGGTAGGTAGCGTATAATCACCCAATTGGCAAATATATAAGTGGTATATACTTCCACTTGGGTGATTATATACTACCTACCACTAGAAACAGCTATTGAATTATCAAGATCTCCAGATGTCATGAAACCAACCCATGGAATGCACCTACTTTTTTGTGGAAGGCCTTCAGAAATACGCATTGCTTTGATGCTTCCAAAAATGATCAAAATGGCAATTTTATCATGATGCCGCCGTGATTGTTTCAATCTACAAATCCAAGTGGGAAGAAATCATGCCCCTCCTTCACTCCAGTGAATCACTAGTCAGTTTCGGTAACCTTATCCAGCAGCTACCATTCCCCACCCTTCATCTGAGATTTGTAGTGAAACGTAAGGAAACACTGATGGAAACCCACCGTGTTTTGTGGTGCAACAAAGTGGCTCCAACAGATCGAAACTCAGCATGCGTCTCGCCAAAGAAGGACTTGGTGACAATACTAATCGTGTAAATGACGACCTCAGAAGAAAAAACAAAAAGTACCAAAAAGTGAGGTAGGTAGCCAGGGCATACTATTCGCGAAAGATATCATCATTTGCACGGTGAAAGATTACCTGGGGACCCCGCCTAGGATACAAACAGCTTTTGAACCTATGCTTCATAATAGGTCACCCATTCATATCATTGGTGATTCAAGCCGTTGAAAGAGCTTCCCACTAAAACTCAGCTTAACAAAAATAACCAAAAAACACATACAACTCCAAATGGTTGCCTTATTCGACACATATATTTAAATATATAAATATATGCGTATATGTATATATATATATAAATAAAAATATATATATATATGATTTATATGATGGATTTATTTGAGCCATTATCACAAAGGTCCCTAAGGAATTCCTGGGATTTACCGGTTTACAATGGTGAGTCACCAACTCTTGGAATCCATGTCTTTGTTTTTGGCAGCAAAAAAAGAACATCATCCCAAGCCTGGAGCTACATTTGAATCATATGGACCCCCCCTTCAAGCCTAACAAATCCAGCTGAAAAAATGATGTCAATAGCTGTTTCCTGGTTCCCTTAATAGGTGGTAGGTAGCATATAATCACCCAATTGGCAATATATAAGTGGTACAGTATATAAGTGGTATATACTGATGATGGTTGGAAGATGGACATGTCCTTTTGAAATCGTCCGTTTTTGATGGGACATGTTCATTCTCCCTGAAGCCATCTTGATCCAAACCACCAGTAGATAATGAGCAAACGTTGGGACTTGTGCCTTAATGATCCTTATGGAAATCACCCATGTTCGCCATGATGAACTCAGGCCCACCCCCCAACAACTGAATGATCGTCCAAGATTCCATTAACAAAACAATGGCCCATGCCAACGCACGTATGCCAGAGAGAAGTCCCATGGCCATCAATTTCAACTCCTCCAACAGCAGGGTTTCAGATGAAAAACATAAAAACTGAAGCGCAAATCAAGAGAAAAAAAAACTATGACTTTTAAAACAAAACAATTGTTTGACAGTGTCTTCAACTGTTGGATTGACCAAAACATGTTTTTTTGAATGTGTTTGATCTATATTATATATGGAATCTATCCATTACCCTCCCTGAACCACCATTTTTAGGGGCGAGCTGTTAGTTTTAGGGAGGGGATATTAAAAAAAAAAACTACCCCCATGCCAATGTCGCCAACATCTTTGAAACGTCGCCTAAAAACAACGTCAACACCTTGAAGACTTGACCCGGTGTCACCGGGCAACTCGCAACAGTTACAGCAACTGGCTGTTGCAATGATGGAATAATCCACCATAACTGGACTGATCTGATGTGTTTGTGCAATTGGGCCATACAAGAAATCATCATCCAAATATCATCAAGTTATATGCCAGTCAACTTGCTTTTTTCTTAAACGACTTCAACCTCTATCATCCTCAACCTTTCTACCTCACCAACATCTTTCATCAAAATGTGATTCAAATTATATCTTGAACATTGATAAATAGCATGATATCTCATGAACTTCACCAGATGTCTGGTTATCAAAACCACCAGGGTGTGCCTTAAACATCTTGAAACGCATGATGCGAACCAATCGAAACAAACGAGCCAAGCGTAGGACCTTCCAAAAAAAGACGTCGTTGAAACTGTAGGGGGGAGGGAGGGGAAGTGGAAAAGGCTGGATGCTGCTGGTGATATGAACATTTACCATGCCATCCATGTATGGCATATATTTACCTACATTTTGATACATTTTGTTGATCATTGACACAGAAATGGATGTCGAACCTGAAGCCATTGGAAAAAACAAAGTTGAAGCTTAAGAAAACATGGGCTTGACTAGCCACACTATCCAAGAACCATTGCTTCGAATTGGATGGATGATCCTGACAAAAAGGTAAGTTGGGATGATGATGATGATAATGATGATGATGATGATGATGATAAAAAATGAAAATAATAATAAAAACAAATAGTAAAACCAAGCTTCCAAATTGAATTTCAGGAGCGTGCTGACTACGACAAATGTGTTCCTGAACATTTCAATTTAACTTGTGATGGCATAACACGCAAAAGATTCCCTCAGCTACGCGTTCTGCAACGAACATCCCTCACTGAAAACTGAGCAACTAAAACTGATACTTAGCAAATACCCTGCAGGAAACTAACATATACCACCTTGGGAAAAGGAAAATCATCTTTAAAAGCGCCTTGGTAGCTGATATGTCAATTGCCAGGAGGGTAATTCTTTTTTGTATGTCCTTTATTTTGGGATCATCCACCCTTTTTAATGATATATACCCTCCCTGAAACTAACAGCAAAAGCACCGGAACATTGACGGTTTGAAAACAATCCTTTCGTTTTGGGGCCCGGCCTCTTTCAGAGGATTTTCTCGCTGTTAGTTTTCTGGGTGGGTACGTTTCATCACGTTTCAATCAAACCCACTGTTGATGGTTCAGAAATCCCAAACAACCACCTGGGATGGTGCTAAAACCCTGTAAATAATGGGATGTCAACTACCAACCTCCCTCAACTGGCTCGGCGGCGGGGCGTGGGCCTTCAGTAGGTTCAATTGACTTTGACCCTGGCGTTCATCACCAGCCACCACTTTCAATAGCAACTCCTGGGTCAAGGAAAGCGGATAATTTTTGTTGAAAACCCTTTAGTTAATGTTACCGGACTCCAAGGAGCACTTGGAAAGCAACAAAGATTGAGATATGATATATATATATATTGCATGTAAATAACATAATTAATAATATGTATACATATATCTACAATTGCTAAATTTCACAAATACCCCTCGTGGTTGTACCATAACTTTTGCCCCGTACCATAAAAAAAACATATCCAAAGCTTATTGCAATAACGTGTTGTGATGGTCTGATGGATGCAAATGCAAAACACAACAAAACAAACAAAAACACAACAGCTAGGATATCCTAGGATACTGCTTGCACCAACCTGTTCACTGGATACTGTTCCCACATTGTGCCTTCATGGCCTGCGCCAATAGTAGAATCTATTGGTTTCTCTTTTTTTCAGTCCCGCTGTCGATCCGATTGGTTTCGATGATGCAAGGGTAAAGAATGGTGCCCAAAAGTTCCCAAAAGCTAGGGGCAAGGCGATTAATAATCAGTACCCATATCTATCATGAAGCAACATCCAACTTAACCGTACAACAAAAAAACAAACACACTCACAGTGGCTGGATATTCAACAGCATTGAAACAAAAAACAACAAGCACCTTGCAGCTGACCATCACCCACTTGCATGTTGCATGTCATTTTTTGACATAGCTTTAGTGCTTTGCAGCCTTGGACATGGCAGCAGAGATGGAAAGCGTACCCTTAGCAGGCGATTTTGTATGTGATTTCGCTTTGGCCGATCGTTTGGCCTTCGCTTTCGGAACCGATGGTGGTGGTTTGATCAGTTTTTTCGCAGCTGCCTTTGCAGCCTTCTTTGAAGGAACGGTTTTAGACTGCTCAGGCTCAGGGGTTTCAGAAGTCTTTGGAGCACTGCCACTAACCCCCTCGTCTGCACCATTATGCTGAACTCTGCACGCACCCGTAGGTTCATCATGTTTCTTTGCTACCTCAGACTCAGGTTGGCGCAATTCATCTAGACCCTCGTTACTAATCAGTGGTTGACCAGCTACAGGTGGTTGACCAGCACTGCCATCCAAGCTCTCCCCCATCTTGGCAGGCAGCGCATCCCTTTGCACTTCACCCGTGCAATCTTCCTCCGTCCTAGTAGGCGGGGCCTCAATCGCAAGTAAAGATGTCTGTGCCTTTGCGATCTCTGCATCAATTTGAGTATTGTCCTGTGGTACCTCAGTCTCAGTGTGTGTGAGTTCCTCCTTGATGTTGTCGTCAACTGGAGCAACCTTAGACTCAGACATCTTAAATGATAATGGTTCAGTAGTTGAAGTGTTTGATGAGAGATGTAAACACAACTTACAACGCTGAAAATGCAGTGGGTGGTTGTGATACATCAGCATCAGAAGAAACGTCAAGCATTTGACCAAACAACAAACTGCCATATAATCACATATTCAAGTTCGTAATGCAAACCAATCAACATATGGACCTTGAAGCTCATGTCTAGCGAAGTAGGAAGAGATTCGGGAAGCATCATCCATGAAAGTCCTGCTATGTTTTTCAAGATGATTATACTCTTCCACCTCGCACACCTCTGCTTCAACCCTTTCTTTCCTTGCTTGTTCCCATTTTCTAGAAGGCACCATGCTATTTGACAGTGCGGCTTTCACCGCACGGCGAGTTGCTTTGGGATTTGCCATCTTTGCATCTGCTGAAGCCACTTCATCTGGAGATGCTTGGGGCGCCTTGGAAACCGTTTGACTTGACATAGCCTGTGTTCCAAGATCCATTTCTGCATCAAGATCATCTCCATCACGAGCTCGAAGAGCTACCTTAAGAAAGGGAGAGAGACCTGAGACATAACTTGTAGCTCAGCTTATCCCATGTTACTACTTGAATATGCGCAGTGCTAGTGTCGGGAGTCAGGTGTAACAGAAAACGATGATTCGACACTGCAACACGTCTATCTATCAAGGAACAGTCGTCTCACTCTTGCCGGTATCACCATCAGCATCAGCATCTGTCCTAGGTGACGGTGCAGGGTGCTTCTCCATAGCGTCGGCAATGTTCAGCATGCTACTGATCGCCGTGCTCCTTGGCATGTGGCGTCGGGGTAGTGTTGTTGCTGTGTGTTGTTGTTGCTGATGTTGCTGTTGCTGTTGCTGTTGTTGTTAGTCTTGTTGTTGTTGTTGTTGTTGTTGTTGCTGCTGTTGTTGTTGCTGTTGTTGTTGGTGTTGTTTGCTGATATTTTTGAAGTTGAGTTTTAGTCCTTGTATCATCTTGGCAATTTTTTTTGCTAGTTAAATGAAGATATACAACACCAATGTACTTGCTGAGACTCAGTGGGAAAAATGGAAGGGCATGACGCAAAGCCTTCACTGATTCCCCGTCGATAAGACCACACGCTACACGAAATCCCATGTTGTGTGCCAACAGTGACTTTTCCACGATGATGGTTCCACCTGGAACAAAGAAAACCTAAGTCAGTGGTGAAACAGTGAAACCAAAAAAAAAAGCAGTTCAGCTTGCAGTCTTGGAGAATACCAACGCCCAGAATCACCATTGAAAAACAAAATTATTCACAGGTCCATTTCAACATATCCCAATGGTGTCTCCAGAATGTTCCCAAGTTGGAGTCGCAGTCGGAATCCCTGAAAATCGAAGCTTTTTTTTTTCGCTGGATTGATGAATGTCCACTAATGAAGAATGACCACTTCAGTGATCGATGACAAACGTGGGCATCGTGAAATCGTGAAATGGTTGTTTTCACCGCCACCGGACTGCTACGGCCACAAAAAAAAGGCACGGAAAAAAGGATGAACAAGGGACATCGGAAGTCCAAGGTGGAAAATCATACCGTCCCAAGTCCCGATTCCTATAGATAAGAATCTGGCCACATGATCACGACCTGATCTAGCTATCATTTCTTGACAATCGTGGCCTTGCAAGTCGTCCACTTCCGTTTGGGAGGGGCAGCCTTGCATTTCACAAACCTTTTGTTCTTGCACAATGGAATTTGCGCATCCCACTCATCTTCCTCTACAACAATCTCCTCATATTCCTCCTCAGCTGCTTGTTTCTGCTCTGACTCAGCCTCAGCTTGTTGTTTGAAGAACATGTAAAGTTTCTCCACTGCCTCATTGTATGCGTCTCCAACGAAGTGGTCTGCAAAAGATGATTCAATCATGGCTGCTTGGACCACTGAGTAAGCTTTGAAAAGCGGATGGTGTTCACTGGTCAGAGAAGAAGGTGGAGGTAAACCATTCGGTTCTGGCACCAAAGTCTTTCCAGCACCCAAGTCAGCCATCATGCAAGCAAAGGTTAAACGGGCAAATCGAAAAGATCCAAAAGCCTGTTGATTGAGCAATGAAAGCAGCAGCAACATTTTGTAGCAAGGACTCGACAGGACATATGGCAAACTGTTCCGTCGTGAGGGATTCGGATGTGAGGCAAACTATTTTCCAGTGAGGTCAATACAGTTAAGGGGTGAGTGTGGTACGGTGATCATGATTTGTATCGTATTTGAAACTGGTCGAATGATTTTTTTCAGCACAAACTCACTAACAGAATCATGTGCCAAGAAACGTCGCCTTTGCTGACCCATGCTTGACGTAGTGAAGGATAAGATATGGCTGATGCACAATTCCCTAGCGTCTGAACATTGTGGACTCCTGCAATGAATGCTTTCCAACATTCATCATGGGTAGCATCGTTTGGCAGCGCCGCAACAACCTTGGCAAACCCCCGCAAACTCATCCCATCCCCACACTTCATGATTGTTTATTTTTCCTTATTTCTGAAAGTGATTTATCATAGACTCATAACTCATACCTTAGCATACCTTAGCCTTAGACAACGCATTTTGAACGCAATAGTCTGTCAGTGCATGTCAAAGTTTCAAAACTAAGTTGATACTGATACACTGAGAAAGAAACATCCAGGATGGAACAAGTAGTAATCACACGAGTGCCCTCCATCTGGTACAAGAGATGTGGGAACAATCCTGTTAGCACACCATCATGCTGCTTGCCTCTTGCAAAGCCAACCATCTGGATGCACTTGTACAAGCTCAACTCCTGTTGTGCCTGGCGCAGTGCAGCTGTGACCTGTTGCTTTTCAGCTGTGGCCGTTTTCTCACCCTGCAGGGCTGATTCCTGAATTGAGATTGAGCCCACCTGGGATGACAAGGCTTGGACAAGATCTTCCCTGTCAAGAACATGTGTGTGTTGATATTTCCAAAACTCATCTTTCGACACATTGCCGTTGAGGATATGTTCCAGAGCCTCCCGAAACTGGAAGTCAAGACTCAATGCTACTGTTGCACATTGTGTTTGTTCACTAGTCAACAGAGTAGATTTGATCTTGCTTGGATCACCTTCAACAGCCTCAGCAAAATTTGAAGTGAACTGCTTCAGCTCTGACACCAATGCTGTGTTCGTGTTGCTGGCAGTTTTCGCATCAAAGTCAAAACTGAGATCTAACAACTTCTTGATCTGTGAACGCTTGTTGCTCCACACCACTGGACGTCCATGCAGACACGCACGTGAAAATGCCTCCAACGAATCAGCAACATCCGCCTCAAATCCTGAAAAACGGTTGGCTAAGCATGGGAAATCTGCATCTGTGATTTCGTCTACGGCTCCTTTCACCCGACGTTTCTTCCTTTTCCTTCCATCCCCATCTTTCTCACCATCTTCTCCCTCTCCCTCTCTCTGCTGGTCATCCTCGTCTTCAGCCTCCTCCTGTTCCTTCTGTTTAGCAAGTTTCTCTTCTGCCTTCTTTTCCTTGATCAAAGCACGTTCCTTTGCCTTCTCCTCCCTCTTCCTTTCAGTTTCTTCATCCTTCTTCTTACGTTTGATCTCCCTTTCTTCTGCAGCTGCTTCATCTTTTCTGGCTTTCTTCAAAGCGTTCCTAATGGACTTGTATTGGCACGACGATTGATGGGCAGCATCTACGATGTGCTTTCCAATTTGCAAAGCTGACAAGTGGATTTCTGCATCCTTCTTCACCTCTACTGAAGAGTGGGTTCTGACTGCAAAAAAAAGAGACAATAAACTAAACTCCAAAATCGCATTCTGTGGTTTGTACGTTACAGTATGTTCATACGGTGTTGACCCTTGAAACTTGTAAGAAAACACTTCTCTAGCTGAGTCACCTTGTCCACAGTTTCACGCAAATCGAACAGACCTCTGAAAGCCTTCATGTAGCCCAAAGTCTGGATGTTCTCTTCCTGAATCCCTGGGGCAATATCATGGAAGTAAGCATCATCTTTAAACGCATCATAGATTTTCTTGGCTGCAATCAGGTTGGTTTCCATGGTGTCGTCAATTTCAGACGAAACCAATTTCAACATCTCAAATCTCAGCCGGATCTCCCTAACTCGTAGGTCAGCGTCTCGTTGCTCCTGGTGGTTCTTGTTGTGAGACTTGTTGAGAAACCCAAAACAACAATTACGTATATACCTGGATTTTCAGACTCATGTGGAAGCGTTGCATGAACCCCCCCCACCCACCCACCCACTCTGCATGACTGTCCTCACAATCGAAGTCATCATTGATCAAATCAAGTGTTTCCTTGCAGGCGTCAATCGCCTTTCGCGCCTTTGTCTCGAAAACACCTAAGTCCCTCAAGGTCGCTTTGCGCACTTTGGAAGCTGCAAGGACAGGATCTTTGCAACCTTTCAAACATTTGAGGACAGCAAATCTGCTATCATCCTGCTGGGCAGGTGTGTTCCGGATTTGATTGCCCCTTGGAGCGATTGATGATGATGGATTGTTTCTGAGTATTTGAATGACTGGGACTGATGTTGGCTGTGATGATAATGCATCTTCACACCCATCAAATATGTTGACCACTGCTGCCCGATGAACTTGTTGCATGTTCCCAATACGAGCATCTGTGGCCGGCTTTGATTGTGTCTTCAATTTCATTGCTGATGCATCGTCCTGTATGATTTCAACTGGATATGATAGGGAGGTCAGTGTAGTTCAATTTGTTTCAAATGGCTGTGTTTCTTACCTTGTCTTGTAGATTCGTTAGATTCCATACACTTGCTTTGTTTGCAACACTACGCACATCACAAAAGTATCAATGGTCCTATACAACCCTGCCACGGCCCTACAAGCCTGGTAATTGACGTGCCTTGCTTTGGTGCCTGTGTGCACATATACCCGAGTCACCTCAAAAGAAAAACAAGTTTTTTAATTGTCACTACCACTGCAAAACCATTCCTCATTGAAAGGGCACTGAACTGCAATGTCCACCAGTACAACTACTGTCAAGTTACCATACGTCCACTGGGAGAACCATTGGCATCCAATGCTTCTACTTGATCAGTACGGACGCTCTGGTCATTGAGATCACGATGCCACTTACGTGATGCTCCTTCACTTGTCAGTCCTTATAAAAAACAAACACCAAAACACACACTAAAAATCTGGAAACCACATCACATGAAGCGCTGAGGAACTTAGGTGGGGTGGAGCTTTCTCAGTATAGAAGTGCAGGTACTCTGGCCACGAGAAGGCATCAAAGTTGAGCGTATCTTCGAACCTATGCCCAGCCTTCTGAACTCGTGCGATGGAAGAAAAATCATACACACCAGAAGCCCGACCACCACCACCACTACCACAAGCAACATTTCCATCATCAGTCCTCGGTCATTAGGAGTCACAAGCCACAAGCCCTCGGTCATGGAGCTCAGTACAGGCAAGAAGCTCATCACAAAATCGCTTGAGGTGCATCAAGAACACTGCCTTGGTTGAAATGTGATGGTGAAAAAACCCAACACAAGTAACACGTAACAAGGTACACATAACAAGTAACAAGGTACATGATTGTCTGACTCCATAGTATTTAAAAGCCTGTCTTTTCCTGCTCGTACAGCTTGATCGAGAAATTTGCGCTTCTTCTGAATGTGCTTGGTGCATAGCTGTGTATGCCTTGGCTCAGGTTAACTTGGGATGGACATGTGTAGGCCTGGTAAACGCAGTAAATATAAATCATCTGAATCTGTATTACTATATAAATATAAATTCACTCTATTTTTTATTGTGTTATTCTGGATTCTGGTTAACCCCCAATTCATCGTTGCTGCTAAAACACACACGAACCCGCTTCACACACTGCATCCCACAAACTTCACATAGGCAAACACCTGGGGGTAGCTCAACCAGCCCCTGCTGCTGGACATCAGCTGCATCAGCTGCAGCATCAGGTGCAGCATCCATGGGTAGCAAAACTCACCTGTGAGAATTTGTGTGGCCCAACTCACCTGTGAGGATTCACTTGGCTCAAAAAACACTTCCAGACATACACCAAACATTCAATTTGATTTTGATTCCTGACTCAGAGTCTCCTGACAGTTTTGATTCCTGTCCTACCTCATTACATGATATGGTGTGTCCTTTGTTTGTTGCACTCATTTTTTTTTGCTATACATATACACTCCGCTGTTCACCTTCTGCCGGCCAGCTGTTCAATAACATGCTGACAAGCAAAACATGCAAAACATGATCTCACCGTGAATCGTGATCATTCAAATTCATCAATGAAATCAAAACCTGACCAAGTAGTGTAAGAAGTGCGACTGTTGTTGTCGCAGCTCTGATTGGTCCCGGACGAGGCTGCTGCTTCTTCGGCAGCAATCTCTTCTGGTGGTTGAATGTTCCTATTCACTGCCCAATCATCGTGAGGTGTCCACACTACCAACAGTGCAGCAAATACAGACCCAATGACAGCACAATGCATAGCCTAAGGGTCACTATTCATCATGACCAGCAGCAGCAAGTCTAAACATTGGAATGTACATGTAGTACATGGTTTCTAAACATTGTCCATTGCAATTGAAACTACATCGGTCAAAAACAACAAGGCACGTTCCCACTGAGTTCTCGGAGAGGTTGATCCGCCAAAGCTTCAAAATTGAATGGAGGCCATGGTACGTCACATGTGAATCGCTGATAAGCAGGTACACCCATCAACGTCAATAACTCCTGATAAACCACTCCAAGATTTCGAAAACAAAACAAAACAAAGACAAGTGATGTCATTTGCAATACCTTCTTGATCGGGTCCCACGGCCAGGCTGGGCATACCGATCGCCTTAATTGTATAAAGGTCCCAACATTTTGATGTCTGGTATCTGGTGTACCAATCTTTGTTAACATATCTTAAATATCTTTTAACAGTATATAGTCTATAGTATAGTATCAAAATTATAGGCATGTGACCGGGTCCCAAGGCCAGGCTGGGCATACCGACCTCGTATTTACGTACAAATATATATATATATATGTATATTAAATATATTTATATATAAGTTGATCGGAATCGGGTCCCAAGGCCAGGCTGGGCGTACCGAGCTAGATAATATATAACATAGTCTTCGAATATATATCTTCACAAAACCATGAAGGTACACATGTACTTGTTACCAGTTCCAATTTAACATGTTCCCATTCCGATTCCGGATTCCAGTCCTTAGGAAAAAGCCACCTTTCCTCAACGGATCCCAGGTTAGGATCTGCTACATTGGGGTTTGTAATGAGGAACATTGTGCCAGAAGAACGCATCAACGTCGGCACCAGGCTGGATACTACCGCCCTTTGACTTGGATTCTGCTGCAAATTGCACACTGCTGATGAGGCGCCTGACAAAAAAAATGATGGCTGACTGATGTAACGCCACAATAAAAATGATTCTTGATTCAACATAAGGCTGACTACCATGATTTTGATGGCTGACTGATGCAACAAAAGGACACTTGTACACTACCATCCCCCCCCCCCCACACACTCACCTTTCTCCCACATACGAAGAACCTTTGGGTGGTTTCGGTAAGCTTCTAGCCAAGCTGGCTTTGCTCCTAGCCAATGATTAATGGCAGATTAAACCAAGAAAAAACAACACTGTCCCACATGACCATGGCCCTCCTGTCAAGAGGTCTGAAAAGCGTGATTTGAGTGATCGGTGTTGCTTGTGCGCCAGCTGCTGTCGGACATGTTCCACTTCCTCCTTAGAAATGCACAAAAACACCTGAAATTGGAGAAGTCAATCTGACCCTATTGGAATATGGTGTTGAGTGGTCAGTGGTTAGTTTACCAATTCCATTCCAACTTAGTTCACATAAAACTACTAATAACTCATTTAAAAGAAGAATCTTGCGGTGCCACCAAGTGGTGGATTGCTGATACCATTGGCACTCTGTAGAGTTCGTCAATAACAGACAAACCTGGTGGTGCCAGTGCACCAGCTTCTTTCAACACCAAAATTGTGTACATTCTGGGACGGTTGGATGGCCAACCCAGAAACGATTGGCTCAATAGCCAGAGGCGTTTTTGCTTTGTACCAGGCAATTCTGCCATAGCCTGGAAATGAGGCTTGTCCAGGCAGGTACTACTACAAAGTGAATAAACTATAGTATATCGTATGTATGTGTCACTGTGTCTGTCAGTGTATATAAAATTGGTATATGTATTTATATAATGTATATTTACATAGATGTATGTGGTCAGTCAACAGTCGAGCTGAAGATATCTGAACCGTTCAGTCTGAACCCCCACCACCCTCCCATGTCGAGTCTGCCTCCGGCCGGTCGAAGATTGCAACATCGTAAAGGTGACCCACATAATGGGCGAACAGGCTTCGAAGGAAACGAGCTGTGCACTCGTGTGCAACTAAGGCCTAAGGTTAAGGTGAAGGTGATATGTCGAAATACAAACTTCAAAGTCACATACTAGCGACTACTACCAACTACCGACCAACTACCGAAATCGTTGTCATGGTTTCATCATTGCAAATGAGAATCGGGTCGGACTACCTTCAACTCCGATAGCCACACCGCCAACGGCAAAGATGAACTTCCATAGAGTCCATTCAATGCTCCAAATGCGGACACGTCCGTACATGTTGTGCCCGCTGCGTATATACGCAGGACCCGATCACGCTTTCCATCATCGGCACATTTGATGCCCAACGGAGTTGGGCAAACCTAAGTAGAGCTTAGGCGTTTCAGAAAACCTGATTAGATTTGGGCAAACATATACAGGTGATAAAAAGTTTTGGAAACCAATCATCATGCAAGTGACACCTGGTACCAAAGTAGTTTTCTTCTTCGTGCGGCTGCTTTGCAATGCTGACGTTGCATCTACTTGGTGTTTGAAGCATTCTGTCTTGTGCACGAATAGTGTCTCATCCTTCAGATATTCCATGTAATGGTCAAACATTTTCTTTCCATGCATATTTTTGATCGCCTTTGCTTGAGCAGTTTCTGAACCATCAAGAAGTCCATGTGCACCTGAGGGGTGGGAAGATACAGGCTACCATGGACTACCATCTGTCTACATAACCGAACATGTGTCTTAGTACTGAAAAGGACCGAGGTCGATACGCAAATCTTCCTTGAATGCGTCAGTATGTTCAGCGGTGATTTTGTCCAAATTCTGTCTTGCTTCAGGGGTGATCTTCGACAGCAAATCGCCACCAACATGCGTATGTTGGTAGCCCTGTGCCAAATGACAGTGATACGGTAAACGGTATGATGGGGATGGGGTTAGGGGTTGTAGTGATATGTGTGAAAAGCAAAAAAAATATTAAGTGATAATCATGCAAGATTTCATCACATGTTCAGCACATCACAAGTCGTACATTGCCTTGGGTCTGGTCAAAAGAGCATGACGACAGTGGCGCCCAATATCATATGATGTTGCTAATTCCACGGGCACACGCACAACACCTGAGTCACAAATTCATGAACACTCATTGTTAACCGGAGTTGCGTGAGGGTAGTGTTCTTTCGAGAATGGACGGATGGATGAACATGATTCATACCTCATATCCCCAGCCAATTGAAAGAAAACAATACTACTTTTCTCGGCGCACTGCAACTACATGGGAATAGAGACATCATCGGGTCATACTGTCTTGCAACAAAAAGGGAAACAAGTGTCGAGTCACCATCATCCTGATCTGCTGATAGAACCGAACTGAATGCTTGAAGCTGTTGGACTAGTGACACCCCAGCTGTGCCCATGCCTGCGAAATCCTCATGGACAACAATTTTGTCCACCTTGGTCAGCAAAGATTTGAAGCGTTGTTTTAAGATGGGATCAGCAAGTAATATTTTGGCATTGTAGTTATGCCAGTCGAACAGCTCCTCAAGCGTGCTGGGGCCATTTGGAAAATGCTGCTGGAAATCTTCCTGCACCAGGGCTTAAGAAGATGTTTCACCAAACTGAGAATTTCGAAACAATACCTTCAACTCAAACCCTTAAAACAAAACCCAAGAACATTGACATTTCCTAGGGAATGCCCGATGCCCACCTGAGCATCATCAAGAGCCTCGCCATCCCCTATAACAGTTTCTTCTTCAGACTCGGACGCAGCCCTAGGCTCCGCTACACCAGCTGCTGTTGAAGAGCTTGTGGTGATGGATGAACTTGGATCACTGGATGAGGACTCTGAGTTCTCAAGACTGGAGGGTTGTTTGCGCTTCAGCGACATGGCTGGACTTTGTGTTTCCTATTTGTTGGTCTATCATCACCAGCTTCATGACCAAATAGAAAAAAACATTATGGTACAAGGAAAAAGTTATGGTACAACCCTCAAAATTTTCAGGGTTGTACCATAACTTTGAGGGTTGTACCATAACTTTTTTGTGGTCTGATTTGGATCCAAAAATGTGAAATTCTTGCTGTTGGGTTGGCATTTATGCTCCCAACACCTTATAGTACACTTGTACTTTAACCCTTGGGGTAAGGAATCTTTTTTTTTGGATGAATCCCAGCGATTGAGCCCAATTTCCAGACACAACCGAGTTATGGTACTACCCTCAAAGTTATGGTACAACCCTCAAATTTTTGAGGGTTGTACCATAAGTTTTTTCATTGTACCATAACACTTCCAACCAAAAAGTGCTTCCTGGATTTGCCGTAAAAAAAATGTCTTGAGCGAAATGCAAATTGTGTAAACTTCTTCCCACTGAGTACTCTCTCGAACTGGAAGTCTTATACAGGTTGCCTTTTTTTTCCCATTGCCGAATTGTCACCTCTGGCATCATCTTTGAACAAAAAAACAGACCTTAAGTTAAGGTCCACAAAAAAATACGTCCTGATCTTCCTGATCTTCAAGGACTATTGGGAGGCTTCCCTGCGGATCCAGCCTTGGTCGCTGTTTTCTTCACATTCTTGGTGGTCCTGCTGTCACTGTCAGGCCTCGGTTTTGCTTTTGGCTTCTGGACCTTCGGTGTCTTGGCATCCTTGCAGGCGGCATCTGATTGCTTTGGGTGTTGGTTACCTTGATAACCTTCATTGTCATGATAATTGCAATTTGTCCAAGTCCAACCGGATCCATATCCATGTCGCTGGTCATAATGATGGTAGTGATAGTGGGGTCGGTACTGATAATCATCATCATGATTCCACACACTCCATGAGGGAACCCACGCGCAAAACCACTGCCAAGGCATTGCGAAGAGGCAAGGGAATGACCGAAACAAAAAAAATGTTTTGAGCACTGGAACATAAATTGAGAACATCAGTCAATGTCAGATATTGTTTCACACTGACAACATATATCCATAATTCACAAGCTAGTGCATCAAATATATGGACTCCTCGGTTTCACCAGTCCCCCACGTTCAGAAGAACATGTTGCAGAGCAAGAGAAGCATCATAAACAAGAACTGACGCACTTCCAACATTCCTTTCATGTTTTTCCCTCTGCATTCATGCAACTTGATTCATCATTTGATGGGCTAAGTGTCTTTGGCACTAGCGTTTTGCATAATACGTCTTCTTTGCTGGAAGATCCATCATGCGCGGCGCTAATTCATCTAGAATATCTTGCGGTATCTCTCCCGGAGTTTGAGGTTCCACACCAGCTGGTAACTTGAGGGCAGTGCAGTACGGCTGGGACAATTCCCACTTTGTCCATGCATGAGCATGGACAACTTTCAATTTTGCTTGCCAATTCTCCAAAGTAAAAACTTGAGAGTAATGCTGATTCTGAAGTTCATCTATCCATTGGTCGCATGTAATTTGTTTGCGCCATTTGGATACCCATCGCCAATCACTGTTGTTCAGACTAATCATACACCCTGGTAACGGTGAGATCCGGCTCAAAATGTGATCAGGGCTTGTATGAACTTTGGTATGTCCGGCACGCCCAACTGAAGTACCAGGAAGTTTTTGTTTCTTCTTGCTGGGCTCACCCACAGGACTAGCAGATGCGCTGCCAGCTGCTGATGCTTCAGGCTCACCCACAGGATTAGCAGATGCGCTGCCAGCTGCTGATGCTTCAGGCTCACCCACAGGACTAGCTGCTGCTGCTTCAGGTTCAGGCGCAGACGGACACGAAGGGTGGGGCATGTCAAAGTCAGAATCTGGGGTACCATCACTCCACTCAATATCATTGTCTTCTGCAAAACTACCCAACTCATCCATATCAATGTCAGAGTCTACAAGTATAGTGTCATCATCACGTGCAGGAAGTTTGTTCGGTATCAACATAGACTCCCCCTTACCTGAACTCGGACTCACCGGACATTGCTCCTCGGCAGCAGCTTGTTGTTGTGGTTGAGCGCTAATGCCTGACGCAAATCGTTCGTAGTTTGGGCGGTGTCAGTGGCAGTGGGGAAAACATGTTGGGGAAATGAGTCACTAGCAAGATAGACACACATATCATATCCAACAATGGAACCTATCTTACTTAAGGTTACTTAAGTGCCGTGAATTTTGAACCTTCAAATCCAGGAAGTATAAGTAACCACCATCATCAGCCCAGGTACTAACATCATCAAAGGTAACACATGGCTGTACCTGACCCTGATTAAGGTCTTCCACCTCATCCCCTTCAACGTCATAGTCCATCCCCTGTCTCTTCATGCAAAGCTTGTAATAGGCCAATGGTTGCCCCGGTAACACCGAAACCCCCTGAAGGATCGCGGAATAGTATGCTTGGCTTTGGAAATGGAAAATTTCCTGTATACTTCCGCCCTGAAGCAATTCCGCTGATGATGCTAAAGATCGCAAATATAGTTTTGAAATCTTCCGATTGTCATGGTGAAACCAAACCTTTGGTTGTCCCAAGGAATATGACCTAATCTTAGTTGATTTCCGTTGCTCTTTGTCAGACCAGCCCAAATCGGTGAGAGTTGCAATCAGTTCTGCAGTAGTAAAATCTTCTTGCTTGATGACCGTACCAAGTCCTGGTCTTTGGTAAGCTAGTAACTTGACGGGGGAATGAAGTCTGGTACAGTGCTTCATCATCTGTTTCCCAGTAGGTGTCACTATATAATGATCGTGATCCATCCGGCCCATCAATTCCATCTTGGCAAAAATGTTGTTGGATAGAAGTTGCGCCAAACCGGGTTCCCCTGGAGAAACACGCAAGCCATGCTCATGCCAGCCCTCTGATCCAGGCGTGATGGATTCGTTGAGCAATGCCCTGGCTTCCGCTGACCTTGGTTTTTGTAACTTGTAACTTGGTACACAAAACCGCAACTGTAGCAAATACCCCCCCAATCTTTTTTTAATTTATTTTGGCACTCAGACTGTCACTTGCTAGTCATGGTTGTTCCCAATGTCTAATTGTCTAACAAGACACAAGGTGTGCGCAGGGTCAACAACAAGGTGTGGAAACAGATCACTCTTCCAGACTTGAATGTCTGACAGGAGGTCTTGTCCAATGCCTGACTGAAGCCTTAAGTTGAGTGAAATGCACACAAAACTCAAATTCTCAAGAAAAAAGCCATAGCTCAAATTCTCAAATTCATTCAATCATTTATTGTGTTGAAATTCATCATCTGCTGTACTGATGAGTTTGCACCACAGTCGATCATTGCCGCAAAGGCACCATCTTGCCTGAAATTGTTGCTGTGGCGCGACACTGAGATGTCAGGAGGGGGTCTTACAAAGGGTTGAAGTTGAGTCGAATAAAAACAAGTTACAAGAGTGGTGAGCAAACATGAGGAAAACCACTGCCACTCAATCAAGAGCAGGTTACAACTACTATGCCAGTCTGTGCACATACCAAAACAGATGAGTCGTCTAATTCTCTCAGGGCCGTAAATATTTGAGCAAAGAGGTCCACTGCCCGGTTCGATGTTTCACCCAACAAAGACATAGATGATAAAGACTTTGGATGATCAGTGACTTTGAAGAACTTGTCCTTGCTGCTGTGGTGACTACCCTTGCCCAGTGCATCCGTTTCCACCACAGCACTGACTGCATGACCACTGCTAAGGCTCTCATCGTCAATTGGCATGGACGTGGAAGGCAGGCGTTGATCCAAACGCCAAAGATCTGATCCTTTCTGGAGCAACTGTTTAACATGACTGTATATATGTATATTGTACGTTCTGTAAAGGAATCGGAATGGTTCAGTAAATATCTTAGACAAGGGACCTATGCCATCGAGTAAGGAGCAACAACTTGCCAGGTCTTGATTCATTGAGAAGGTCAAGGTGGGGTCATGCTGGGAAACCTAGGCATCCACAAATCAGTTGTTGATGACATACAACCATCTCATAGAGAAGGTATGAGTGTAACATGGTCAAATACACCCAACAAATCAGTCCCAGAAGCAACTAACAAATGTTCAATGATGATCTCAGCCAGTAGATTGGGTGATGGTTTTGCCTGGTCAGCCAAAGCCTTCATCCTTGCTTTTCTTGCTAGGATTTCGGGACGTTTCTTTCTCACCAGTTCTTCAGCTAGTCGTTTGCGATTGTCGTGCTTGATGTTGATGTTATCTCTATAAACTAAAGCCGCCAACTCATGGAATTGCAGGTGTGCCACAGTGCGTGGGTCCAACGCAAGCAGCTGCCTCAAGTGGATGATAGTGAACTGCTTGAAACAACCATATCAAAAGATGTGATGATGGGATAAATGTACATAAAAACTCCATATGCCAACAGACCAGTTACACAACTTTTTGTCGGAATCCATTCAACGTCTCAATTCCAGCCAAAGACTGTGCCAACTGATAGATCACCTGGGATACCAGTCTGACATCGGATAAGAGGATCAGTCTAACAGTGTATGTGTTCAGTATCAAGGATACCAGTCTGACATCGGGTAAGAGGATAAGAGGACTTTAGGATACCAGTCTAACAGTGTATGTGTCGTTTACTCTGACTTCCCACTTCGATCTAGCCACTGGTGGATCATTGCAAAGATATGTCCAGAACCCTTCAAACCTCAATTCCACTGAGATGTAGGGAATTGAGCTGGCAGGTCCTCTCTTCAGGATCCTCGTCATCATGCTGTGCACTCCCTCCACAGACCGTTCTGCCAATCTGATACATGCAAACCTGGAAACCCAATCTATTAGGGGACTGAAGTCTTGCGAACTCAACATGTCCTCCCCTCTGGCTATTCGTTGTACTAGGGGTAGCAAGGCTGGGTCCCCTTCACCACCCTGCCACGCAGGATCCAAAAAACGTCGACTCTGTCGATGTTTGCATCCTACACCGCCTTGTTTCCAGAGCAGTAGGCAACATTGCGCTGCTAGAACACGTTGGTATGGGTCATGGTGGGCGAGCTGTAAAAGTTTGTATGGTAATTGTTGGTAATGGGAAAGTTTCGCAATGGTCTCCATCCATATCCGACACCGTGCCTTGTTCCAATCAATATACAGTTGCTGACACTCCGCTCGATCTGATTTTTTCGAAGACACTGAAAGTTCTGCTGTATATCTCAAGAACTCTGCATGAGCACAGTTCCTGAATTGAAAAAAAAACATGAGGAATAATACAGATGTTACAGAGCCCTCGCAAACCACAGTACCACAAAATCTGTTTGTCAGTCACAGCAATCATGAATGGTATAAGGTGTACTATTTCTTGGGGTTCCAGTTCCGGTTCAAGACACAGTCTGTTCCGCAAGGCTATGATGGGCCCACCGGCTGCTAATTCGGGTGCCCTGCAACATCTCATTGTGCAGCGCAATGCCTCTTGGACTTCGATTGGGCTTTTGGAAGATCGTGAGGAGGAAGAGGAAGCCTGACAGATACATTACCAGGGGAGCGGGAAGACCCGAGAAGATATACAAAGAAATCAACGTCATATCAAAGTTTATCAAAGCATCAAAAAATCAAATTAAGCAAAAAAAACAAATAGTAAAACACACTCGTGCAATGAACAAATGACTTTTTGAGACATCCAATCCGAAATCACATCTTCATGACACCAACAGGACTCACTCCAAAGTCCAATGAATTCTGCTTGCACTGACAGCTGGTGAACCACATGAGTCATGGCCCAGAATCTTTTGGATTTGATGATGGCATCAATTGCCGTAGCGTTTGGCCTTGGTTTCCGAACGGAGTTTGACCTTTGGTGTGATTCGCTGTAGCCAGGTGTGATTCGGCCATGACCTACTATCTACACTTACATTTCTTCTTCTACCACTACCTTAGCATTATAATTCTCACTACCGCCACAATCACAACCACTATTGTTTTTGTTTGTGCCACTTCTACATGCTGCTACTACCTTCTATGCTATTGGTTAACTCATGCATCTCTGAATCTCTGAGTCTCTGACTCTGAGTATCAGAAATAAATCTTGTTTTCTTGTTTAACCATGCTATCAAGGAGCGTATATTCTGGGTCAACACCTAAAGGACGGCGTTCTTGGTTCTTGGACATTGGCTTCATGTACTTGCCTTTGTCCCAGCGTCTTCTCAAGATCATTTCCACGCGCACCAACTTAGTGCTCAACCAACCATAGATTGATTAGGCTGATTTCACCAACCAACCCGTGAACAATAAGCAAAAAAAATCGGTGTGAAAAAAACACTCATTTTGACAAGGTTCCTCTCCACAAAATTCAGATATGACTTCCCAACGAAGACCCCGCAAATGCCCTTTCCAGCTGTCAAACATATATGCTTCGCTACGTGGGATGCAGGAATAAATGAACTGTTCCCTCATGTACTGCTTACCCAAGAGTTTCTCTACTTCCCTGAGTTCATCCAAGAAGTTTTGAAACCTGAGTGTTCGAGTTCGAGTGATGCAATTCAGTGTAATCAACAACCTTTCCACTTTCCACTTTCCAGTTTCAAAATACCCAAAATGAAGTCGTGTTTTGTGATAATATATCCCCTTACATATGCCGCCTTAAAAACAGATACATATCTAACATATCCCTTGTGACGTTTATATACGCAAATCCATACATGATCAGTAACTCCATTTTGGGTACGCTGAACAGACTTGACTGAAGGGGTAGGTTTTCTTCTGTTACATCATCACCGCACCCCCCAAAAAAAATGCCCCAAACTGCTGTAGGCGTTTGATGGAATTTCACTGGTATGAACATGCACCCGTTTCCGTCCAACGTCTTCAGGGACGTCTCCATTTTGTTGAGAGCATTGTGCATCATGTTGTCACTGATGTGCTTGGTCCCTGTCAGCAAGAAGCTATTTGGAAACCTGGGCCGGTGAAGCTGGCGCCCGCGGATTGGTTGCTTGATACATCAAACAAACAAAATTGGTGGTTGATTGATAATGTGTTTGTTTGATAGAGAGACTTGGTTGCTTGGTCATAAGCGACATGAAACCAACCAAACAAAACAAAAGAGAATCATTCGCCAAAGGAACTGTTTGTCAAACTCGGACTCGGCTGAATGCGTTGGCTGGTTGCTCTCCTTAGTTAAAGGGGTGACACAATGATACAATGACACCTGCTTCAATAGAATAGAATAGCTTCAACGTTGTTCAAGTTGGACTTTGATTAAGCATTGACAAGGTAAGTCTCACTACATTCATCAATGTATGACCTAGCTAATGACAAGTCAAGCTTCATGGCTTTTCTCATCATCATCATCATCAATCACTATGACATTGCGGTCGCTGTGGGAGGTCGGAAGAACGACTCCTCAAAGTGAAATGACGGTGCGTCGTGAGTCTGAATGTGATTGTAACACGAGGGGTGTGATTGTCACAACATATCACTGAATCACAACGGTCGACTGCCTTGTTGTAGCTGAACGGCTAGGAGCTCTGGCAAGGGCAAATCGTCCTCAATCTGGAGGAGCGGGTCTGACTGGTCCGCAAGTGCCTCATTTGACAGGGGGGATCAAAGCAAACAAGATCTCAATGATTTAAAAAAACATGTGAATGTGAAGAGAAGGTACCGGGGTATTTGTGTTGGTCCATGGTTGTGCACGCAATGAGTTGCCATCATCTTTGCATAGTTGGTATGACTCGATACCGGGCATGTCTCCAAGCAGTGATTCTGTTCCTCTAGACGCAAAGTCATCCAACCAAAATTGACCCTGACGTTATGATACCTCATAAGTCAGAGCTTTTAGATACCGTCCAAAGCACCATCCAATATCAAACAATGGGTATATGTTGAGTCAGATCATGATATTATGTTTTAGTCATCCACCTCAATCACCTCAACATTCAATACTAGCCCTGGCGTAGAGAAAATCAATACTAGGTTTTCATCACCTCATTTGCAGACCTTATTAGTTCTTTTTGTGTATAGTTGGTTGGTTCCCCGATAAAAGCATGACGTTGACTATGACCATGATAAATTGGAATCATTGGTCCTTGGTCGCTCAGAACTGCAACTACTTGTTGGCTGTAAGCTGTCACCACAGCCGGATCATTTCCAGCTTCAAGCATAATGCAATGAAGAAGGGCCGCTGCTTTGTGCTGGTATGCTGTAGCACCTGCGGAGTGTAGGAGTTTATTTCATGATCCTTTTTATGTCTTTATGTTTTATGATATAGGTTGGTTCATGGGGTTGATTGAATCACTGAAAGTTTACATTACATTTAACATTCAACTACATTCTGTCCCAATCCTAAACCCAATAGCCAGCAGACTCATTTAACTCACCCCGAAGCATCCATTATGGTCCCTGTGAGACACTACGCCAATTCAAAGCTGTACGCAAAGAGTTGCTGTAGAAACGCTATCTCCCCTGACGGTCTACAGTTCCCAGTCCACACTACATCGATATGAACACATCAGCAACCATCACGGAGTCCACATGCAGGACCAGTTGGCTCGAAGTGTCTTCTGCGGCGAGCGCTGGGAGGTACAGGCAGGCGAATGACGAGGCGCCTCTTCTTGTGCTTCCACTTCCGTTTTTGAAGACAAAATGGGTTCAGTAGAGAGCCGGGAGAGACAGGCTGGCGGATGACAATGTATCTCTTCATCTTCCATGTTTGGAGACACACTGGCAGTCAAACATGAAGCGACTGAATCAAGAACTTCATCTTGAACATGGATAGTAGACTGACTGTCTGGATGGTGAGTAGCATGACGTTCAGAAGCCAATGCCATAGTCATAGTCTCTGGTATGACTAGTGAGTTTTCACAATCCAAACCAGACTCATCTTGATCATCATGCTCTGGGGAATTCTTCATGTAGCCAGCATCATCATCTTCTGCAAAAAAGTCGGCTATGGGCAATGAGGCAGCTTCACCACAAGCATGACCACAGCGATTGGATTTGGCATCCTCTGAGTCTGAGTCTGAATCGGGATCTAGGTCTATAGTGACACCATTTTTTTCTTGAATCTCACACCAACACCATTCTGAGGGAACCCCTTCTTGCTGAGGCTGAGGTGGACGAGATGCTACCATTCCTGCTGCCGACGAGGCCGCCCGACCTCCCCTGTGACACCTGTGATAGGGAGATGACACCCTGACTCGGACTTCCCTCGTAGTAGAACATTGGATCATGGAACCATCCCCAAGATGAATCGTGTCACTCACGGTTGAACTGCTATGATATTGCACCACCGTGCCCATAGCCACAGGGGCTGAACAGTCTGCGCGAAACATGTCAGCCGACCGATGACCAAAATAGTTTATCAATGTGGGAGCTATGGGAGTCTAACTCTAACCTCAGAGAATTAGTCTGTGCGTAACCTATCGCCGAGTACTATCAGAAAAGATTTTGAGCCAAATGTATGAAACGTATAGCCACAAAAATGATAGGTGCTCAATGCTCTTTGATGATGGAGTGTGCTGGCATGAGGAAAGTAGATCGAGAAAGATTCAGTTGTCAAAGTCAAAGCCGAAGTGTTTTAAGTTGCTATACTACCATCATCCCATTCCCATCATCCCCTTCCCTGCACTGTACCTCTACCCATTGATGTTGGCGGCAGCACCCGCCGGCTGATTTCAAAGCCGGTGGAATGATGCACCGGCCGTGCAGGAACGTTGGTTGCAAGAGCATCCTCAGCATCGCCTAGTTCTTGCCGCTGCTGCTGCTGAATCGACGGATGCCAATTCTGACGCCAGCGAACACAGTTTTTTTTCTCTGGCGCAAGCAATCCTGCAAGCATAACAGTCGTATAGGGTTGTTTGTTAATCATTAAAAGCTGTCGTAGGTTAGATATAATATGGATAATATGGACGTTTTTTTCTCCAACTTCAATCGGTAATCAACGAAGAACCATGTCCCACACCCCCATCATGATCCTGGTGCTGTACTCTTCTGTAACGAAGAGTTCCTTTCTCAATGTCGTGGCGTCGTAACCTCAATTGCGGTTGTTGAGCAAAACAAAGTGCTTGGGCTTGGGCCCCCCCGACCAAAGACATGATCCTATTCCAGTCTACTCAAGGGTCAGTAGTTAGTGACACCGTATTAAGGTATTAAATGGCACTAAGGCCTCATTGTGGTGAAGCTGATAAGTATCTGTATTGTGGTGTGGTGCCATCTGTCAGTTGTCAAGACGCTTAGTTGCAGCGATAAGTTCTTGATGCCAACATCAGATAGCTGGCGTCGTCTCAAGAACATCATGGCAACATCAATCTTACGCCTAGCTCGGCTAAGCGTGCTCGCACTTGCAACGTGCACTGAGGAAAAGTCTGAAAAGAGAAGTTGCAGCATAGATTCCACAGCTGTCTTGAGATAGGAAGCACTCCTCAATCGAATTGACCTAGGAATCAATGGAATCAAATCAGTACTTAGACTTGGATCGTGGGAGGGAATCAGCGATGAAACAACAACAAGTTTGAATGTTCAACAAGGTACACATTCAGGAGCTTTGCCAATTGAACCAGGTTGTAGTATGGATGCCCTCTCCCCCCAGTGGTGCTGGTGGGCATTAAAGATTGAATTCCATGTTCCATCGGCCCCGGCTCATCATCCCGACAACCTGCCCCATTGCGATGTGGGACGAGCTCAGACTTTGAATCAGTCACCTGCCGATCGCTGGGGCGTGGTTGTGCTTCCAATCGACGTTCCGTCACCTGCCCACCCCATCCTGCAGTTCATCCTGCCTCCAATCGACGCAACAAAGTGACAATGGATGTCATCCCAGCGGTGTAGTTGCCAATGCATGCATCGTCACCATCTTTGAAGATGGTGGGGCCACAAAGCAGCAGCGCGTCCCTGGCACCAACTGCGAGAGCAAGCAGGGAACTCGCCATGTGCCATGCGCCCTCACAGTTCAAAGAGATAAAGATCTAAGTGGTTGTACCTTGTACCATAGTTATGTGCAGTTTTTTTTCGCTAAATTAATTACAGTAATATATACAACACGACACAGGACACATACTGACATACTGTGACAGATCTGATCAGATCTGACAATATACTTTGGTTGCAGAGCCTTTTTAGCTGCGAGCCATCACACGTACACGTCTGTGCTTGGTTAATGGAGTGGCTTGGTTCATATATATATGATCGACGCTGCATGCCTGGCATGCAGCACTTGTTCAAATGAAACTTTGGGCATTCCAGATTCCAGAAGCAAATCAATGGATGTCGAATGTCTACGTTAAACAGGTGCAACTTGTTTAGTGAACACCCCTATATTTCGTCTTTCTTGTTGGGTGGAACTGGCTTGTCGCAAACTAGCTTGACAGATCTTTCTGGTAGAAATGTCTCTTCAGAGACTGTGGCCAGTGGTAAGGATGTGTTTTTCTTGAGTGATTCTTTGGTATAGATGGGTTCTTCAAAGATATGTGGTCTTTCCCAGGTAGCAAAGCCGTGGTTAAGAAAAAAACATCAAAGTACAATTATTTGCCTAGGACCCCATGATCAATCAAAAAAAATACAATCATATCGTTGATTCTCTGCATTGGTTTCCGACATGACCAGTTTATTCACTATGTGGCCCTGGAACATCACACTGTGTGACAACGATCATTGTTGATTATTGATGTTCTAATTGGAACATGTGTCTTGCTGGATCATCCCTGGTGGGCATGAATAATTCTTAGCTGGGGATGTGAGAAACTTATGGTACATGCCTCCAGTTATCGGACCTGATTTGTGAAATTTGGCATCTACAATATCAAAAATATATACAGTAATATTCTCAACTGATATCAACTGCTTGGTGTTCAACCTTTACCTTGTTGCGGATTTCTGAAGCTGGGCATTTAGGATCGGGAAATCCCATTCAGTTTGGGAAAACGGTACCTAACTCAGCAGGTGGGGCCGTTTGAACCGACATGGGATACTGAAACTACAAGATTCCATGGGAGATGTTCAATGATACATCTAAATTATAGTATAGTGAAAAAGCAATGTTTCACTACAACCTCTGAATTAAGGCCATTTTGGTGTTTCTTTCCCGAACTCAAATAGGGAAACTAACTTTTAAATTTAAGCATCACTTTGAATTCATCCAGCTTTTCGTTTTAACGCATATTCCTTTTGGTCGTATCATTGTCCACCGTGAAGTCCAAGCAAAGTATAAGAATTGCCTGATGATAGTAAGGACTTTGAACAACATTTACCATCCATTAGTAGAAGACATCCACCATTTTTCCATTTCAAGCGATTTGGGATCTAAAACCATGATTCTGCAAGCTTACCTGAGTGCTTTCTGAAGCCACTGACGTAATGGGATATAGCAAAAATAAACATCAATTAAGCTGTCTATACTGCAATTGCATGAACAG
This sequence comes from Breviolum minutum Mf 1.05b.01, assembly GCA_000507305.1. Taxonomy (NCBI): domain Eukaryota; class Dinophyceae; order Suessiales; family Symbiodiniaceae; genus Breviolum; species Breviolum minutum. The sequence goes on from DF241720.1 coordinate 63,583, forward strand.
CAGTGCGCAACTAACTGTGCTCGTTATTTTTTTGGCTCGTGAGAGTAATATCAAGCAAACAGAAGGACCTGGTAGAAAAATAATGCAGAAACATTCGCAACCGAAAACCATTGTGGATAAGCACATTTGGAATGAGGTCACTTTAATTCACATCATTTTTGCCGAGAACGGATTCTATGTTTGCAAAATCATACAAAAATGCAAACATGCTGAAAAACAAATACAGTACCTTTGACCATGTCTGACATGTTTGACTATACATCTAGAGTGAACACTCAAATCATCAAAGACCTAATCTGGTTGGTGGTTTCAACCCCTTTGAAAAATATGCTCGTCAAAATGGGTTCATCTTCCCCAAAGTTCGGGGTGAGAATAAAAAGTATTTGAGTTGCCACCACCCAGTCATATCTTCAAAGCAAGTTGCCACAGCTGAAACGAGTAAACAACCAAAGTCAAAGAGATTCCAAGAGAAGTCAGGACCACCTCAAAAAAACGCCAAGGCGTCACGTTTTTCACGGCCCTGCTGAACACAAATCTCGAATATTTGCCAAGGGAACACATCATTCAGATTTCTAAAAATCTGAGTGCCAGATTGGCAGCAGACCCCCAAAATAGGAGTTGATGGTTGGGTATTTGAAATGTCACTATGCACAGATACTCTCAGTATTTTAGTTGGAACTTTCACGACTTTTTTTTCGCAGAAAAGGCCTCTTGGAAGTGCATGAGGGTGCTCCATGGGGGGGCCAGCTTTTTCCAAAAGCTGAAAATGAAAAAACGTCAAGAACTGCACGTAAAGCAGTAGTTCCGTCTTCCTTCCAACAGATTGGCGGGCGGCAAGCGTTGCGTGACCTGATCCTCGCCAAGGAGCAAAAGTAGTTCTTGATTCCCCACCAGGCAGTCTTCACAATGAACTCAAGCAAGTAAATCGAGAAAAAGACCTTATAAATCAACTCAGGACTCGCATGCACCACCCCCTCAGCAGCAGCACCCACCACCACTTTTGGTACCCACATGATGCATGGCATGATACGGTACGAGTACTCATCTGGTCATGTTTCAACCTTCACCTCAACATTGCCTAATACTGCATTAGCTGGGAATGTTTGGGGGATCTCGACTCAATGCTTCCCACATGAAGGACGAATCATCTCCATCTTTGTTCAATGCCCCCCCAAAAAAATCCCATGGTTAGTAATAAATTTCTCCACTTCAAAAATATCACCAGGGCACTATTTCGACAACTTCCCAAATCGCCATATGATGAGGCGTATCAATTGCGATGCCAATCACCGCAGCATTCACTGCAATGACAAAGACAATGCCAACATCCATTGCCTGCGAAATGAGTTTCACCACTATGTTTCAAGAGATTCTGCGCTTTAGGCTGCTTTAGGGGTAAGGATTTCTTGACGTAGACGTGTCTACATGGGTCATATACACTGCATTGGCGACACAACAAAATGCATAAAACAGTACCGTTTCGCACAGTTGGAGCATTATATCAAATTTATGGTTCACTTTTCTGAACATGTTTGGTGCAGCATTATTTGTATTCAAATTTTAAAATCCTGCCTTGCCTACCAAAACAAACAATATCCAAGTGATCGCCCGGTCTGATTTTATGAAAAAAACACATGGAAATCCCCCAAGGTATTCCAAGGTTAGTACCCATACCATCCATGGGACTGGTATATTTACCCACATTTGGTTGATTTTTATGGTTTTCATGTAGGTATATACACCAGTCCCATGGATCCAAGGTTAGTATGGCTTAGTTGGCCTCACAACCTCAAGGTCGAGACTACGCACAGGTATCTTGACGGTAGGTATAGTTGAACGAAAACGTGGATGATTTCTAAAGGGAATAAACATTGCAAACCTGGAAAATCCCAATCTAGACATGAGCTGGAACTTCATATTTGCTCAGGAAATGCCTGCGGTTGGATTTCCACACATTCAACTGAAGGTATTTCAATGATCATATTGTGCTCCAATCCTGTACCACAGAAGGGATATCTATATATTTCTTGTATATTTGTTCGTCTTTACAATCATGATCTTGAAAATATAGTACAGTATGTGCAAGTATGCATATACACCTTCAAATTCTATGGCACATTATTGGCACATGTATATGTAAATATATGTAAATATTGCTATCATCATTTTCCGCACCCACTTGGGTTTTTGCCTAGAAAAACCCATGGGAAAAAAAGGTCCAAACAACACCTCCTTCAGGAGAGCACTGCGCTGCCGCTGATTGAACTTTGCCTGGAAAAAAGTCCGACAGTTTTTTTCCAAAAAAAAATACGCTTCAATGTTCAATGGACGTTGAACATGCTACTGCTAGTTCCTCCCTCCCTGTGTTGATTTCCTGGGATATGTTCATATTATATCATATATTTTCTGAAGATTCCACTTTACACCACATGTGAATTCCAACAAGATTTGCAACTGGCTGATCTTCTGGGTGGGAGGCATCATGGTCCCTCATCTCTGCGGAGCCTCTCCTTTTACCGCAGCGGCCCCGCACCGAAGTGTTGCAGGTATCTCTCCGCACCGGTGGTTGGCATATATGGCATAGGGTTTCCGTGAATTTTATTTTCACGATTGGGAAAAGTGAAAAAAACCCGGTGAAGTTGTATTCAGCAAAAGTCAGCGGCTATACATGTGGAAAAACCAGCAGGCGGATAGGTCTCCACTACCCAGGTAGCAGTGGAAAGCTACTCTCCAACTGATCCTCATAGCTTCATGCTTTTGGCCTCACGGCTCTTTGATGCTCGGAAAAGAAAAACACGGCCGATGTTGTGGAGGCGGAAAACGGTCCGGACCGTTTAACGGTCCAAAAACTGGAAACCAACGGGAAACAACTTCGGCCACTCCAAGGTGTCCTGGCGACATCTTGGAAATTTTTGTTGGCATCCCCGGACAGTGCAAGTGATCATCTTCTGATAATCGGGTGACAATTAAAGCAATCGTTGTTTGCGTTGGCTTCGACAAATTCCATATAAGTATGTATATATATAATATATGCATGTTTTTCACCAGTCCTGTGTCTTGTTCTAATGACACTAGATCAGAAGCACTTGACATCACATGATTTCGATCATGTCACTTGTGGCAGATGGGACCCTGACGGTCGTAGTGGCAGAAAAACCCGCAAAATACCCCACGCTTCTGGAAGTATGGATGGCAATGGAAAAACCCACTCCAAATATCTCCAGACTTTGGATGAAGAGATTGGAGCAGGCAATGAACTTTACCATCCTATGCCCTTTGCTTCACAGTTCAACAGTACAAAAAATGACTTCCGCATACCTTTTTCCACATATCTTGCTACCATCTGTGGTTTCCGCCTCTGCTGCACATGCCAATTTCCACACCTTATGCTCGAATGGCAGCTGAAAACCCACGTGTTCAAAGAAGTTGCGCACAGAACGTGTCTGCACAGGGTTGGTCAACAGCTCAATGACTTCACACATGGCATCTCTGTTGATGCCCCTTGCCATGTCTAAAGCCGTTCTTCCATGAGAAGACTTTTGTTCTGGATCCCCTCCATGGTTGAGAATCAAGCGAAGTAAATCAGGCCGTCCCAAGTGTGCAGCCATGTGGATTGGGTAAATGAGTTCACCACTGGCAAGTGGAACCTTGTGTTCGACACTTTTGAATTTGTGGTGATCGAGGAATTTCTGCAACTCACGTTGCTGTCTCATTTGCTTGCGAGATCTCTGAAAGGATTTATAACGCTCTTTGGCACTGGTAGGTTTCAAATATCTGAAAGGTAGGTTACTTGTCCTGACCTCTTCCTTCTCAGGCTTTGGTGGACCTGGTGGACCGTGACAGAAGGCGATATCACCCAAATCTATCTCCACTGAATGTGCATCTAAGCACTCCTCAGAAAAAAGCATGGCTGGTCGCAGTGTGGCATCCGTGTGAATGCTGATATTCATCGCAAAAACTACTCCGAACTCAGAGAAACTCCAAAGGGTTTCGCGTGGGGGGAAAATGGTGGGTTCGGTCTTTGAACCCTCGAAAAATGGCTGAAGGAATTTACGAAACGTGAAAAGCACCCACCCACCCTTGCTTTTTGAAGTGGCTGAAGAAGTCCAAAACCCTCACCTAAATCCTTGAGTTTTTCAGTGGCAAATTTCGAGGCTTTGAAATCTTTCATCAAATTTTGGCCCCCCAAGAAAATACAAAAAAAAAACGGAATTTTCTCAACTCGGTCTCGACCTGCCTTGCTGGTTTCGAACATGTGATCATCCGACTCATCTTCGAGGGCTTTCTTTAATGCCAACAACGTGCCAACAACGTCATTGGGAGCCTGGAGAGGTGGTGTTGTGGTTTTTTATAGTTGACAGATTTCAGCCCAGTTTTTGGTTAAAAGAAAACCCGCAGAAAACTGAGATTCGTTTTAAGGCTACAAAAAAACCCGACAAGTCGTGGTTAAGCTAAGCCGGGAGGTACAGCGTTTTAAAGATTCTGGGGGTCCAAATGCACAACTTAAGTCTCAGGAAAACATCCAAATCATGCAAAATCGCTCCGGACCCGCTGGTAGGGTACATAGCTGGCGCCAGGAATATCCCAATTTTTCACGTGGACACACGTCTTCAATCTGGGTCCATGTTCCATTGCTAATGTTTGTTTACTGGAGGGAAGCAGCAAATTATCACGACTCAGTTGAGTCGAAGCTGGCAACGAAACATGTGTAGGAAAATGTCACTTTTTCTCATGAAATTCCCTTGGGTCCAAGTTTCAATTAAAGAAAGTGGAAGCCCCTTTCTTACAATAGCAAAAACTATATTTGACTGACACAATTGGGATGCTCTGCCAGCACAAAAACCATGGTTTAATGAAGGTTTAATAAGGTTTATAGGGATCCCCAGCACCACTCAGGGGGGACGAAACAGTGCGACACCCAAAGGTGCACCTGATCAATCAGCGCTTCGTCGGAACCTCGGTATCATCCAGGCTCCCCCCCAAAATCATCTTCAGTGACACATGTTGTTTGCTAGTGTTTTTGTGTTTTTTTTGGAGGGGGGAGGGAGATAGCTACACTACATACAAGAACGTACTTATCGGGATCAATTTGATCATACTTCACCGTTTTGGCCGATTTGCTTGATTCTTTTAAAGAGCTCCTGTTACTTTTCCGCCTCCTCCCCCCAAAAAAAACAAAACAACGCAAATCATTTAGGATCTAATGGTGTGATCTTCAATATATCAGCGTTTTGATACGGCAATCAATCGATCCGTTCATGCTGGGATTTTTGGGGGGCCTACGTTATACGTACACTGCCCGAACAGGTGCGCGGCAGCAACATACGTGCGTATGAACATGAAAAAATGCCATCTCCAAAAGCAAAGTAACTAGTCTTCTGTCTCAACATGTTTCAAGTGCTACTGATGCTGGATACAGCCAATAGCACCACTTGCTCATCACTTTCAGTGGAAACAGACTTGACTAGAGTTGGATGGTGCCCATCAGTACCCTTCCGTGGAATCTATCATAGATAGAAGGTACACCCTTTGTTCTTCAATACAGGAACATACATCGACATTGCAACATATTGCAACCATCCGTGGAATTTTCATACATTTCATGGTGGTATCACTTCGTCCTCGTCCTCAGCATTGCCTTTATCCCAAATCGTTTTGGATGTGACCCAAACCGAAACGAGGTTAGCTCCAAGAAACGCAGCCGGATAAAACCCTTTTGATCGCATTCTTCCTGACCGACCTGGCCGGCGATGGCTATAGTTGTTTGTGGTGCGTATCATCGCCAGAAACAACGAAAAGCCAAACCCCATATTATGTTTTCATTGTTTTGAATGTCCACCATCTTTGACTTTATATGACTTTGTTTAGACATATAATCATATATATGCACTATCTAAATGATGCACCAGAGTGTAAATCACGGTGCCAACTTTGAATTCAACACGTCTTCAAAGATCTTGGATTCGGAAAGTGCTGGAAATCTATGTTTCTATCTCAGAGGTTTACTCAAACATCGGTGGCCGCTTTTTGAAGCGTGTATCTCTGAGTGAGCAAAGGGATCTCAATTCCGGATCCGAATTGCATAACAACGGAAATCTAATCAACAGGTAACAGATCCCTACAATCAACAAATCCCTACCATCAACACATCAAAATGAAGTATATGCTCCATTTTTGTTCTACTCCAACCACATCTTTGATGTTTTTTGCTCCACGGAATCAGGTGCCTCATGAATACCATCCTCACTCGGAACCTGCCATCCAGCACGCAGCTTCAATATCTCTACTAGACCAACATGACGATCCTGAGAACTTGGATAAATCCACCATAAACTGTACAGGTACTGCTGATGGAAGAAATCCTGCACCACCTCGCATGCATAAAACCCTATAAATAGTGGGAAACTTACCATATCAACTGGTGCAGGATCTCTTCCATCAACCGTATGGACCAGTTAGTAACGTTGGTATGTCCTTCTGAAATTTCATGTTTTTTTAATACCTGAGGGTTTTAAAGTATAATGAAAGACAAAATAAGTGACGCAAGTTGGACAATTCAACATGCGCAAGTTGAATCAAAGACACAAAATGAAATCCCAAAGCCTCTGTTACCCCACTGTTGAGGTACTTCACGGCATTGGCCACGCTCTTCAGTGTCAGTTGATGGCCTCCCACAACAACTGTTCATCCAAGAATCCGTGGTATGCCATCCATGCGAGGAAACGAGCCCAACATTTTTACATGACGGATTTTTTCGGACGCTCCAAATGGTAGGGTGAATAATCTGCCATTAAATGGGTGTGAATCAAAAATATCGATTCCAAAAACTTCAAGTTTCAACGTAAGGAACCCATTTTTGAGATCACTTTGGTACTGTTGATGTCACATGATGGCAGCCACAAAACTGCAACAACTGTCTGTCTGGACGGTCGTCCCCCCAAGGTCGAGGAGCCACGTGTTATCGCGATTGCTGTCAGTTCTTGTGCAGAAAGAAAGCCTCGGTGCCCGACGATTCAATAGGATAAGGTTGCGAAACACAATTGACCCCACAACAAATGGACATGGTTCATTTTAGGAAACCAGTAGGTTTTAAGGCACCTATACTAAGAAATTTGACAAAATGTTTCTATCCAACATCTATCCAACCCATACTAGTTGGTGGTTTCAACCCAATTGAACAATATGCTCGTCAAATTGGATCATTTCCCCCAGGGTTCGGGGTGAAGAGAAAAAATTGAGTTGCCACAAGCTATATATGTCGTTTATCTACATTTACCATTAAAAAAATAAAAAATCATTCATGTTTTTCCGGATGTATACGGCCGGGTTTCATATACCATACTAATTACGTACGAATTACGGCCGGGTCCGGGGACCAATGGGTTGAACCGACATGGGCCGACATGACTAAGATCTAAACCCAACCCAGGTCCAACTGGAGTCGCTCCAAGGTACCGTTCTTTGAAGTGTCGATGCGTTCAAACTGTGCCTGGACGTCTTCCTTGTCTTCCAAATCGGGATCATCTGTCCTCTCCTTAGGTGCGAATTTGATGCTGTACGGGGGGTAATCATATCATTCACAACTCTGAACCCAAATACTTCATGTATGGATTCTAGATATACAAACATAAGTATTAATATATATATGTATATTGTAAATTATACAATATACCCTCATCTTCCTGTTCTCTATCTATTTGGAACCAAGCTCCCAATTGCCAAATATATCAGATAACGATCGACCCCTGGTTCCAAATAGGAAACTGCCAAATCCAGAGCGGCGAGAAAAAAACCGATTTCAACCTGCAATCTTTGATATCATGGTTAAACTCCGTCGTTGTTATAAGACATGGTTTAACTCCGACGGGGACGCTCTGAGTGTATATTATGTATATTATGTTTGTATCAGATTCAACTAACGTCTCACCGCTTTTCTGTTTCCAACGCCCAGAAACGCGAGCCAAGGCCACCTTCGGTGGACTCGATGCTGCTACCTGCCAGGTCCCCATTTTGGGGGAAGCTCCAAGTCTCTCGCAGCCAGCGTCTCAAACGGATAAAAGGGGTGAATCCCTAGCCATCTTGATGGGCAAATGGCATACATATGGTGTATTATTTAAGTTTTTTGTGTAAAATCCACCATTTGCAATTTGGCCCATCTCAAAATTAAGATATGTCAATTAGGGTAAAAATCGAACCAAAATAGCATTTGCCATTTGGCATATCTATCCCCCTGCGAATTCAGGGGGTGCTATGGGTCCCACCCATTCTATAGATATAAACCCTTGGGGTACAGGTCCCCCTCACAAGGAAACCTCTATAGAATGGGGGGTGTCCAGGTCTTTTTTGAAGCAATTTTCTCTAAAGAATGGTGGGCACCCAGAGCAAAAAAGACAGGTGACCAAATTAAAAATACACCTTTATAGAATACTGGGGTGTATGTTCTACATCTGTGACCCCCAAAACCAGGGAAAAAACATGAAAAAACATACTGCATGACTTGGGGAGCGGGGGGGGGGGGCACAGAGC
>DF241721.1:0-45314 GCA_000507305.1 Breviolum minutum Mf 1.05b.01
CCCTGGCTTTCTTACCGCCAGGAAAGAGTGGATCAAGCAGCGCCATGAGGGTGGCCCGGACAGAAAGCGACTCAAGAGCAAGAATTGCTGGAGGCCAGGAAGCAGTTAGAAGTGACAAAGCAAGTAGCACCTGCCCTAAGAAACAATTTGTGTCTGTTGAGGCCTTGAATCCCAAGAAACATGGGGACTTGGATCAATCCAAGGTGGTCACAGAAAATATCATGGGCCAAGATGTGTGTGGTTGCTGGATTGCCAAAGGGGCTATGACTTTGAAGAGTACCAAGACTCAGCTGTGCAGGAGAAGGAGATTGTCCATGACAGCAGGGAAGATGGTCCTTTTGCAGAGATTGCTTTGGCCAGGAAGCGGAAAGCGGTCATGGACCAGGTTGCTGAAGGCTTTCATGCCAGGGACAAGGTAGCTGTGGAAGATGCTGGCCCTGAGATGTCTTTGGACCAATTGCTGGCGCTTGCCAGCAGCGCCCAGGCTTCAGAAGAAGGACAAGGGAGTAAGGTGGAGAAAGAGAAAGAGAAAGACAACGCTTCTGACTCTTCGTCTTCCAGTAACACAGGCAGCTCTGAAGAGGAAGCTGAGCCACTGGCCATGTTTGGCCCCAGCAAGAAGGAGCAGGCACAGGCTAAGGCGAAAGCAGCTACTTCAAGCAAGGCCATGTGGATGTTCTTGTTCTGGGTACCAGTTGCAAAGATTTGAGCAGGGCCAACAGCTCTGTTGACCGACAGAAGCTTGTTTTAGCAGAAACACAAAGCAAAGGTGGCAGCGCTCAAACCTTTCGCGGTTTCCTGGCCTATTGCGAGGGCCACAGGCCAATGTTGATCATCTACGAGAATGTGGATTCAATCAATGACAAGGTGTCGAACACAACAGAGACAAACCTGTCCCTACTCATGAAGTCCATGCAGGACCTTGGCTACCAGGGGCAAAAATTCATGACTGACGCCCAAGAATTTGGACTTCCCTGGCGCCTGTATGTGTTCTTTGTGCTGGTTTCAGATCCTCGTTTGAATCAGCGCTCAAGGGACACTGTCCAAGTTTTTGAAACACTGACCGCAAACTGGTCAGCTCCTGTCTCAGGTCTGCGCCTTGTGCGACAAAATGTTTGCTCAATCCAGATTTGGACTCGCACGCAGAGATTCTGAGGTTTGCCCTAGCTGAAGTTGTGAAGATTCAAGAAAAAGCTGCAGAAAGGAAAGCGCCACCTAACAACACTTGGATGAACAAGCATATGGAATATGCAAAGCAGTTGGGTGTGCGCTGGGCCACACCATTGCCAGTCGAACTGGTCACGAATGACTGGTTCTCCACTCTGACAAAAAGGTTTGAGATTGTCGCGAGTTGCAGGGCCAACTGCAGAGTTCCGAAACTTGAGCCAAAGTGTTGGGAGAGCTCATGGCAACGCGCTGCAGGACAGTGGGAAACATGTTGCGCCCACCATGCTGCCAGGACAGGTCCTTTGGACTGAGTCACAAGATCGACTCCTGAGTGGAGTCGAGGCTATGATCCTGCAAGGCTACCCGATCATGCCTTTGCTTGACAGATTGAAGGCCAATGGCCAGGTTCGGTTGAAAGAAAATTTCACAGAATCATTTCTGACAGATTTGGCTGGGAATGCAATGGCGCTGCCAGTGGTTTTAGCGATTTTCCAAGCTGGGATGGCAGCTGTTGGCTTTAAAGCATGTGAGCAAGCAGCTAGCGAAGATGATGTTCGCTTGGCCATGGAGGCGGTGGCCATGCTTGGGTCCTCGACTGGCAACTGATTTGTTTGTGCTGCGCCACTGGCCAGGTTTACAAGTTGCGGACTAGTCAGACAATTCGGTTTGGAGGTTAAAAAATAAAAGGGCTTGGTGCTGCTGCCGCTGTGTGTCCGATGTGTTCAAAAGTATAATGTGATCTGAGATAATTGTTGTTGTGGTTAGTGAGTGTGAATTGTGCAAGAGGTGTTTCCAAGCTAATATCTAGTTTTAAAGTTGGGAAATTGTACACAGGAATGGGACTGGAAGCTAAGTAGGAACCTCATGATTACAGCACGGTAGGCCACAAGTCGCACACTGTATCATTATACATAAAGCATTTTCAGAAGATGTGCACCCTTGCATGAAGATATGTTTCTGGTTTTTTCTTTTCCATATTTCTTGTTGATATCAAATTTAGTGCGTATAGGTGCCTTTTGATTTTAACGCAAAGTGGTATGTAAAATCCCGAAATCTTGTTTTAAAAACAAACAATATTAGGAAATATTGTTTTTTTTTCAAAAGAATATTTGAAACAATTTCAAACAATATTTCAAATATTCTTTTTAATAAAAACAATTGTTGAAACAATGTTTGAAACAATGTTTGTTATTTAAAACAATATTTAGGCCCCAGTTTGGGTAGCCCATCGTGCAGAGGTTCTAAGAACATTCAATATATAATTATATATATATATATAAGCTAAGGAGTTTACCCCCAGAGGTTTCGATCAGCACATCTTCCCGCAGTTCTAACGTATGAGTCGATTTTTCCCATGGCGTGTTCTGTTTCTAGTCCCTGCCAAGTACCTGGAATCTATTGGTGATTTTTGACTACCTTAGTAAATTTACCATTTCGTGGCAAACATTTGTTTGGAACTTTTTCTGTTTTGTGAAGCACATTTCAAAGGAAAAAAGTGACAGCAAAGCAGTACACATAGTACACTTTGGTCCTGGGAAATCAAGTCTTTCCGACAGAAAAACCCCTGGTTCACTAACATGACATTGGAACTTCACATTTTTTTTTGATACAAGGTGGGCCCCTACTAGCTATCAATGGAGCTATAACCCGTATAAATGGCCGGAAATGAATGGGTAACTGGAGATACTTCTTCCAATGGTTGGAGTTTCCTATTGTCATTTCTTCGTTTTCAGGGCCGTACTTCTTTTGATATGCGACGAAGTTTTTTGGGGTTCGGAATTGTTTGCCTATCAACCCAAAAGCGAAGAAAGGCCGAAGAACAAATAGAATAAAGTGGAAGATGTGAAGTTTACCTGATGAGTCAATCAACAGATTTAGGTTAATGATCAAAATCAAGGGTAGGTTACCTAGAACCCTTTGATGAATTTGGTTTTGTTTTGGGGGGTTGACCTTCAAAAATAGAGGTCATTTGGGTTCTAGGATACAATTCTATAAATGTGTAATGATATACCAGCACGCTCCAACAGGTTGTGTCTAAACCCAAACAACTTGCTGAATGTCACCCCAACTGGCATCAATTTTGAACCTCTTAGAGGGTCCAGGCACTTGGATTTGCTGAGACTCAGTGAAATCATCCTGAAATCCACCACTTGGGTTATATATTTTGTGAGCTTTTTCCTACAGTACCATCCTGGCCAAGCAAATCCAAGACTTGTGTTTTCTATCTTCCATGTCCATAAATTTGTACCCTGGACATCGAAGTATGAAGTATGCTAAGAATTCCTTTAAAGCCATCGGTATCCGTTACAATGGGTATCTGTGTGCGGAGTACTTTTCTGGGAACTCAACCAAAAAAGTTGTACCCTTCAATTGGAAGGATGGGTGTCTGTTCTGGAGATGAGTTTGGTACATTGCTGGGATGTCGGAGGAAGCTTTTCCCAATCCTGACACCAAAAATTTTCTCCAAAGATAGGCTTCTTTGATAATCAAATTTCAATTTCATCCAGTTGAGTTGTACTCCATCAACACAAAGTCCTTGTTCTCCATTTTCATCACAATGAAAATGGGCTAAAGATGATGGAGTTTGTGTGCTTCATTTGATGTTTTTTTCAGAGATAGGCAAAAAGGCACACCAGGAAGATTCAATGAAGTCCTTGTTCTTCCCCTGGTGATTTGCATGATTCCAAGTATGCCAGGCTACTCCCTAATTCGATCAGCTATACCAGTGCCATCAGCGCCACCGAGGAGGCACCAAACCAACACAGCAACAGCTTTTGTAAGCTTTGTTGTTTCGGAGCCCATAAAAAGGGTGAAAAAGTGAAGTACTGGGATGTCCATTGTACTTAGTAACTGGGTGATTTCACCCCTATATAAGTAGGTTATAACTCCCTTGAGTAGGTTATAACCCAACTTACTAACTAGTTACTAGGGGTGGTTTCAATCATTATGTTTTTAAGCCGGGGTGGCTTGAGGCTACCAACAAGACTTGGTGGCCCACATGAGTTGTTGTCGTGCTTGGTTCACGATTTGTTAGGAAAGCTTTGGGTGATATTTTCAAATCTCATTTATGGGACGTACACTCCTTGAAGCTAACACTTCGCCCCTGAAAATTGATGGTTGGAAGACGATCCCTTCATTTTGCATTTTGGGGCCCAGGTGCTTTCCGGGAATCTCTAATAAACCTTCATTTTGCCACTCTTATCGAAGCTCTACAAACCTTCATCTTGTCACTCGTATCCTGGGTTGGGGGTAGATCCAACACAATCCAATACTTCACTACGGACTTGGTCACTGTTGCTAGGGCTTGACGCAATCCAAACTTTTTTCGGCCCATACTATCAACCTCCCCCCAACCCCTCCCTTGACAACGGGCATTTCCTCCCCCCCAAACAAAAAAAAAGGTTCCAAGAGAGTCCTCCCCTCCCAAAAAATCAATCCAAAAAAATGCACCGAGGCTTTCGCGTGGCAGATGGCCTTAGCTTTGGCTTCGGAAGCCGCGGGATCCGACGCCGACGCCGTCGATCCTGGAGTGCTCAGTGCGACCATCAGCGCTTGTGCTGTGGCAGGGAGGTATGCAGACTCCAGATGGGGCAGATGATGGAGTCAAAAGAGACACGTGTTTTTTCAAAGACACATATGGGTGTTTCCAAAAATAGGGGGAAACCCCCCAAAATGGATGGTGAAAATAATGGAAAACCCGAAAACCCTATTAAAATGGATCATTTATTTGGGGGTACCACTATTTTAGGAAACACCCACATCTTGACCGGAGTCATTCAATGGAACCCGTTTTGGTTGGGATCAAACTTCATGATGTTTTCCAAAAAATTGCGGATTGTCTTGTCAAAAATAGTGCATGAAGCTTGGGTTGGTGTCACATAATGACCACTGGATTTAAATCCACCCCCAAAAATGGGATAAATATACACTCCAACAGTTTAACATGGAACGTAAAAACAATGCTTTTCCAAAATAACATCTCCTATTCCAGGGAAGCATTTTCAGGTTCCATAGGTTGCATGTTAAACTGAAAGGGAGGGTATTTTTCAAAAGAATCTTCAAGAGTTTGGAGCCTTCAGGTGTTTCATTTTTTGGGGAGGTGGATACACCCTAGAAAATGAAAGGCAATGGAACCCAAACATGGAGCTGGATGGTTTGGAAGATGATTTTTCCTGTGATTTTTTGGGTGTGTGTGTTTTTTTTTTTTTTTCGGTTCCAGCAATTGATCTGAAATTGTATGAGTTGTAGAGGAAAATGATGTAACAAATAAGAATCTGTGCATCCTCTTAAAAGGATTTCTAGGTGGTGGTTTCAAATAATTTTTGATTTCACCCCCGTTTGGGGAAATGATCCAAATTGACGAGCATATTTTTGAGATGGGTTGGTTCAACCACCAAATAGATTTGGATTCTGCACATTTTTGGTCACTTCAATTTGAAACGTGGGGCCCCTTTAGATTCTTCCCACAAAAATCCAATCAACTGAGAATGGTAATGGAACCTAAATACTATGCGTTTAGGAGGCGATCGGATACGATACCCTACATCTGAGAATACGACTGGATTCCTACCGTTGATGGAAGATTTCCCAAACAACCACCGTTTGGACGTATAAAACCCGTCGTAAATAATGGGATTTCAGCTACCAACCTCAACTGGTGAGTGGATCCCGGATTTCTGGTTGCCATCAACAGTATGTTAGATTCAGAGAGATTTCAGGGAGGGTACTTTCAAATTCATCAGCCCAAAAAGATCATCGATTTCTTGAAGATTTCCGAAACAAACAAATCGCAGGTGGGAAGATTGTCTCTCACTCCTCGTGAACGCTTCATCCGCCAACGTCATCATGGTGAACGCTGCCATTGCGGCTTGCGCGAAGGTGAAGCTGCTAAAGCGGAAGTGATTTCCCGTAGGGGCCCATTATAACTCCACTTATAGCAGTGAAAAAAACCTAGTTAGCCATTCATTTTAGGCCATTTATAGGGGTTTCGGTTATATGCTGTAATTCCATTTGTAACTACATAGTCTAATTTTGATAGGAAGCATTCCTTAAATTAAGCTTGGAGAGCAAGATCTAACATAATCCAACTCGAGTTGGATCATTTTTTGGTTGGACATTTGGGCTAAAAGAAGGGTTTATATAGTAATATGAAACTCCCACAAGAAAATGCTCCAAATAAGTCAGGATGGTGAATTAAAACATGTCATGGAACTAAATTGCATTCTTGAACCGAAGTGATTTAGTGAGTCTACTCATTTCACCCAATATTTTTCAACAAACCTCAGTTTCTTTCAGTTAGAAAACACTCAGGTTTGTTCACAATGGAGTTGTGATGGGTCACGGGATGTTTTTGATTCTGATCCACATGTTGAACCACAGTTTGGGGGCACATGGTTTCCACATTTTAACCGTGAAGAAAACTCTCCCAACGGCGAACCTGCAATTTTTCAGACGTCCTTCATGTCAGCTTTTGGTGATTCGGATCCGCCAGTGCCGATTTTTCAGGGTTGGAACATCTCTACTGGGATGTCCTGCTGGTACTTAGTAAGTGGGTTATAACCCCTAACAAGTAGATTGTAAGTCCCTTAACTAGGTGAAATAACCCAACTTACTAACTATAGTTACGATCACTTCCATGGACATCCAAGTGATGAGTTTTTTTTTGGAGTTGTCCAATTCTTCCGAGCAGTCAATGACTTTTTTGTTTGATATGTTGGTTTCAGGTGTTATTTATGATTAGATTATAACTATACATTATACTTAATGTACTTTTGTTTGTTTAAGGGGATTTTTTACGTTCTACCATGGTAAATCACCATCGTTCACCACCATTTGGGGAATACTTTAGTATTTTTTCCAACCACCTTAAGCAAATCGAAGTGTACAATGTATATTTGTTTGCTTTTCGCCCTGATCCTTGGAGAGGGTCTTCAATTTGACAATTTTTCTTTGGATGAGTCGAAATCCAATAGAGTTTTGAGCCATAGCAGCATATATATATATATATGTATATATATATATATGTACATATGGCAGTATATAAAAATACAGAAATACAAGCATATATATACATATAAACACACACATATTTCCACATACAAAAAATGTATAGAACAACTATATATATATATGTATATGCATATATATATACATGTCATATTCATACATTGGCCGTTGTGAGGAGCATCACTGGGAGATGGCTTTAGCATTGCTAGAGCTTCTGGACGAATGGCAGCTTTCTCCCGAAGCTTGGACACAAAAGAAAAACAGTCTTTCACCACTTACTGGGATGATCCTCCAAGTACTCCCTTCCTACTCGTTTTGAATTTATATAGTAAGACGATGGTTAATAGTTGTTTACTATGGGTAAAATATTAAATCCATGATTGTAATATTGAAAATCGCTTCGGAACTCCATAAGACAAGCTTTATTGATGATATACTAGGTGGTGGTGGTGGTGGTTTCAAAGATGATTTTTCTACCCCTAAAATTAGGGGAAATGATCCAATTTGATGAGCATATTGTTCACTTGGGTGGTTCAACTTACCAATTAAATTAGTATAATTGCACTCTGGTAAACTAACATAGCAATATTTGGAACATGGACGATCCGGATTGAAGATGTATATTTCCTATTAAAAATGGGGATATTCCAGCAATCGCTATGCAGAGGGTCAAAACTCTTGTCACCTTGGGTTCCCCAGGACGTGGTGTCCTTTTCGTCCGCCATCAGTGCAGCTGAGAAGAGCGGAGGACGGTGGCAGGCGCGCGTGGAATTTTCGGGCGGACAAAGATATAACCTTTCCACGAAACAAGAGAAACAAAAAATCCCACAGAAAGGGATTTTGACAAAAATCATCCTCAAAAAAAGGGACTGGGAGGGGATATGCTTGCTTGGAACATCTTTGGTTAGCTTTATTCCTTAGCCCCTTTGATTTTAGTGGGATTTTACATGTAACCCAAAAATTTAACTTTTAGCAGGGGACTTAAGGGTTGCCATGCTTGGTTTAACAAACAACGGAGAGTACAAGGCAGACAAGGCAAAAATGACCTCCACTCATGACATTTGTATGCTTGAGCACTAAAAATGTAGTACCTGATCATCCTGGTGGTCACTACTATCCTGTGCGGTTCGGGCAAACAAACAAACCCAAGGCGCCTTAGACTTTTTGGGATGGATTCTTTGTGGGGACCTAAAACCCGACTTAGCTAGCAGGCGGCAAAAACACCTGCTAGTGGTGCAGGAAGGATAAATGCTTCCGTTTTTTAGTGAGAAGACTGTGTTTCAACCAATGCCCCTTAGGCCTCAATAAATATTTGGGACATGACTAGTCAGTGCGATGAACTGGGGAAGGAGAAAAAAAAACGATGGTAAAAATGATGTATAGCAGATCTGTGGAGGCTGCAGCCTCCAAGTTTCTTCTCCAAAAATGGATGGATCCAAAATGTGGCTGTTTCCAAAAATAGGGGTACCCCCAAATCATCCATTTTAATAGGGTTTTCCGTTATAAACCATCCATTTTGGGGTACCCCTATTTTTGGAAACACCCATTTGTCTGTCACTTTGATTTGTTTGTGTCTCATTGGTTTGATCAAATGTGATCAAGTCTTTGGTTGAGAATTTGCTAAAAACACTCCCCCGCAACTAACAGACATATCACCTGAAAATAGGCCGGTCCCCAAAAAGAAACTGGTATTCCAACCATCCATTTTCAGGTGCTATGTCACGTTAGTTTCATGAGGGGTACCTAGTTTGCATTACTCATTCGTCTTCAATTTCTTTGACAACATGTCACCTTCCAGGGAAGTAACAGCTCCGAACATGTGAACAGTCTTGATCGGTATGCAATTTTTTGGGCTCCTTGCACTGCTACTCCAAGACCATCAATGACATTTTGATTGAGTTGAGTGTGAATCACAGCAGCAAATTGCATGAGTCGTCAATTTGCTTCGAAAATTGCATTCCTTTTCATGGATCTTCAACATGCTTTAGAAAGTGTAGTCAGTCGGGTCACATGTGTTTTTGTTTAAGAAACAGAAAAACGATGAGTGAATCTTCATCGTTTTTACTCCTTGCTGCGTTACCTTGAGGTTGCCGAAAGCTTACTTTCGTCCATGCAGGGGCTGACGGTGGAATTGGATCCTTGCCGATGTGTTTCGTTTTTGCGAAAAAGGTCGTGTGATTCGATGTATGCAATGATCATTTTCTACATACAATATAGTAACATAGTATAGCTATACTATATATGTTTTGATGTGGTTGTGGTTTCACATCATGTGTTATGGTTTGTTGTTGTTGTTGTTGTTGTTGTTGCTGTTGCTGTTGTTGCTGTTGCTGTTGTTGTTGTTGTTGTTGTTGTTGTTGTGGTTGTTGTTGTTGTTGTTGTTGTTGTTGTTGTTGTTGTTGTTGTGATGGGGAATCATCGTGTCGATGGGTTTTTTGATTCGTTGAAGCTGGATCTCAAAAAATCGACCAACAAATCTCGAAAAATCTCGGCAGTGTGGGGGCCCCAATCAAAACTGCAGAAATATCTCCCTCAAAAGGCAAGGGTCATCTTCCAACAATCACTGGGCGGTGGTTTCAAATATTCTTTATTTTCATTCCTATTGTGGGGAAGATTCCCATTTTGACGGGCATATTTTTCAAATGGGTTGGTTCAACCACCAACCAGATCATTTTTGAGGAGAGAGCTGTTTAGTTTTTCACTGAAGGTAGCAATTTATCATAAACCTCCCATCATGCTGGCTTGTGGGGAAGTGACGTTTTTATTTTATCTTGTGATGCCGGAACCTCCGGAACCTTAAAATGTAATGATCCTAGTTATGACTGTTATGACTGTTACTGGGAGGGTGAGCATCCCTAGATTAATCCTTGATTGTCAATGTTTTTTTTTTGGTCGGTAGCAAAAGGTGCTAGGTCTTTGGTTTTGAAGATGGGGAACCATCAGTCAAAGGCACTTGATATAAAAACACGAGTAAACAACTGTGATGCTGATGTTTATTCTGAAGAAGATGAATCAGCAGTCCGTGATAGTCAATATATAGTCAATCAACTACCAATCATCAATTCCTCAGTGAAATTGGGAAGGTACCCCTGGAAGATACCCCTTAAGACTTTGTCCCTAAAAATCCCTTAAAATGGTGTTAAAATGAGGGAATCATGGGGGTTACTCCTCCAAAACAGGGGTTAGTAGGGTACCATTCCAGGGTCCCTGGGTAACATCTCCAAATTACCGGTCATCCATGATCAATACTTAATCAAGGTTCCTCAATGTTCAATCACCAATCATTTGCCATCAATCATCCATCAATATCCATCATCATTCATCGCTGTCATCATCGTAACGATGATTTTGGGGATTTATCAGGTTTGATGGTGATAACTTGTGATGCCTTCCTCCCTGCCAGGATGTCGGGTACCAGCATGATATCACATCTTAATAGGTACCCTGCTGGAAAGAAATGCTTGCAACCTAAGCTTTAATCGTGTCATACAGCCTTTGATCAGGGTTTTCTTACAACCGAAAAAACCAGAACTGATTTTTCACAACCTCCCCGGGCCCCTCACAGGGCCACCAACCGGCTGCATCTTAAGGGGGTTGACCGTTAACATGCAGGAGTACGTTTTACACCCACCTATGAGTTTCTGGTTGGTGGTTTCAAATATTTTCTATTTTCACCCCTACTTGGTTGACTAATATTTTTCAAATGGGTTGAAACCACCAACTAGATGAGTTTTTGTTGGGAGGATTTATTTTTGTTCCCACCAAATTTCCCCCTTGGCAATTCATGTTGAATTTATTTACCAGGAAGACGTTTCCCCCCAAAAAAACTTTTAAGCCAGCATCCCCGAAAAAGACACGCAAAAGTCGCGGAGGTGATTTTCCACCACATACTGTTGACGGAAAGAATCCGGCTAACCAGTTGATATTGTAAACATCCCATGATCTATCGGGGTTTTATACATCCCAGCTGGTTAGCCGGATTTCTTCCATCAACAGGTATGGGTGTTTCCGAAAATAGGGGTACCCCAAAATGGATGGTTTATAATGGAAAACCCTATTAAAATAGATGATTTGCGGGTACCACCATGCAAGGAAACACCCGTATGGACGCAGCTGTTTTGGGTTCCAAGGATGGCATTTGCTACGATGCCTTGCAACGGTGCTATGAAGTGGCTGAAGTCCAGTTGAGGCGCCGCGGAGGTTGATTTAAAAGACCAAAGGTGGGATGCGGGTTACGTTGGTTGGTAGTTTATCCCATTATTTACAAGTGGTTTTAGCACCATCCCAGGTGGCTATTTGGGATTTCTTCCATCAACAGTAGTGTTCAAAGTTTGGTGGTTTCAAACATTTTTTATTTTTCACCCGTAATTTGGGGAAGATGTCCAATTTGACTACTGTAAGAATTTTTCAAATGGGTTGAAACCACCAACCAGTTAAGGCCTTATTAAACCCTTATTTCTTAGTTTTCAGGAGGTTAGATGGGATATCCCTCCAAGATAAACTAATAAACCTCATCAAACTCTAGGTGATGGTTTCAAGCACATTTTTTATTTTCACCCCGAAAATTGGGGAAAGGATCCAATTTGACGAGCATATTTTTTCAAATGGGTTGGTTCAACCACCAACCAGCTTGGGATGATCATCCCGTTGGCAAATTGGCAAATTTGTTTGATTCATATACCTTCCAGGGAATGATACAACATATCCCACCTTGGGAAAGCCGGAAAATCATCGACTCAAAAGTGCCCCTTTGGTAGGGGAATATGTGATCGTTCCAATGAGGGTACTGTTTTTCTTAAGGCCGCTTGGGGAGAACCCTATCACCATCTAACAATAGTGCAGTAAGTGATGATCATAAATTGCAACTATGGTAAGTATACAGCTCCTTTAAATTTCCATGTATGATTCCAGTTTGACAATGGCATAATCACATCACTTACTAGAGAACAGGCCATACAATATCTCTATAATATCTAACTATTGGGACGTGACAAAACCCTGGTAACAGTGGCTAAATAATCTATTTATTTTCATGAAGGGGATCGTATTAATCTTCACTATCTACAGTTACAGTCACGCATTAGCTGGTTGGTAGAGCTGCCAGGTCTCACACTGGCATTCTGATCGAAAATCGAACATCTACAGTTACAGTGTTTTGGTGGGGTCCAATGTAAGTATAGCATCCTATATAACATAGATAAGCCGGGCCATCTATGTTGCTAATGCTAAGGCAGAGGCGCTTGCTGAAGGCCAGTCGTCCACTATTGCCAGAGCCACTACAAAGAGGTTGGGAGCCAACAAAAACCTGATCACCCATTGCCATGGATTGCTTGAACAGCAGAAAAAACATATACCCTAAGAATCCTAACCCCTCCTATGGAAACACCCGACCCTCCTAAGGACACCGCTGGGGCCTTAAAACAGGTGGTTTTGACACCCCATGACATATGACATCCCATGGAGCCTTAGGGTGGGTTATATTATGATATATAGGGGATGATACTTTCTAGCTACATAGGGTTCATAGTAAGTTATTATAAGGATCCCTCTTAACGAACCAGAATTTCATGCAATGTAACACTTGGCCTTCTGAAAGGCAGATCTTCCTGGATAGATTCCCGAAGTTTTCACCTGGATGTCTTGTGGGTTTCGTTTTCAATTTACATATGACTCACTAAAGCTTAAAGTTTTAGTGTTTGGGACTGACCAACAAATTGGCCAAGTTTAGTGATATATGTTCTGCATCAAACGGTTTGATTTTGAAACAATTTGTTGGGCTTTTGTTCTCCCAATCTTTGGGGAGATGATGATTTCATTTGACATACTAGTATGTTTCAAAAATGGGAACGACATTTTCGCTGCGTTGCGAGTTATGATTATTTTACCTCGACAAAATCTGGGATATGTGACGCCACCAAATCTGCCATCGCCTCAGGTGAGAGTGACCGTTTGCATTTTTGCATCTTCCAGGGTGACTTGGAAGGTGCCAAGGGATGGAGTTTACAACAAGGTGCCGTGGGTTTTGAGGGCACCTGGGATCCATGGGAATGGTTTACACTCCGGAAGATTAACATAGAAGCTGAAAATGATAGTTTGGAAGATGATTTTGCTTTTCCTGGGATGCATTCTCAGGTTCCAGCCGTTAATCTTCCGGGGTGTAATTTATTTACAGCCTGGATTTTTTTAACAGCGAGGAAACGCCACTGAAAATGTACCGGGCCCCAAAAGGAAGCGGGATCGTCTTCCAAGCGTCATTTTTCAGGGGCGAGCTGTTAAAACTTCCAGGGAGTACCTTTTACATCCTTTTACATGAGAGTGAAAAGGGTAAGGGAATGATATTGATTAATTATTGTCTTCGATATATTGATTGATTTCATTTATTCAATATAAAGGCTATTTAAAGTCTTCGGTACCCGCAGCCAATATTCGCCTATATTTCTGCTTTGTGCTAACTCGTGTGATCCAAAATTTGTTTTTTTCATCATTCATGGCAATGGTTATTTTCTCACTCGACCAACGGACCGTTTCAACTTCACCCTTGGGGGCCATGAGTTTGGGCCATACATTTGACAAGAATCACTTCTCCGATTCAGCTAACTGATTTTCTACATTGCAACCGTTGGATCGGTGTTTTCACCGACATGAATTAGCCTCCCTGAAACTAACAGTTGGCACCTGAAAATGGATGGTTGTCATAGAGACGGATCATAGAGTCTCGAAGATAGCAAAACAGTGCTAAGTGTGTTATTCCACTGTTCCACGCCAAAAAAAGCTTTGCCCAAACACTCAACGGGGGCTGGTATATTTACCAAGATGAATGGACAATTTCTGTGAAATTTCGGTAAATATACCTGCCCCATTGAGTGTTTGTGTATAGTATAGTGATGACTGATCCGATGCGTCGGTAAAGGCAGCCTCCAAAATCGTTGGGACGTCATTTTGGATGGATTGCTGAAGAGTGTCATGATGGATGGCGAGTGGCCACGGGACCGCCCGTTTTTTGATTCGATTCGTTGAGTCGCAGGATTTGCGTATCGTACGGATTTGAGGGATTTGCGTATCGAAAATGCATGAATTCCCTGGGGTCGGTTGGGAATCTAATGAGTCCCAATTAAAATTTGGAAACATGTTTTGGTGGGCCAAATCCAAATAAATCCTATAACCCCTTTTTGGGGGGTCACACCTACTCACAAGGTATTTGGAAGACTGTAGGGGAAACATAGGGGAAACCAACCAAACCCGCGAATCCCTGAATTGCAGCTGCAGGACATCTTTGCATCAGCCTTCGTGGGACCTGATGTTGTACATCTCTCGGGTGATATGCAGATGCAAGTGATGCCTGTGGTGGGATACAAGGAGAAACCGCCATGAATCCGGAGATTTCTCGGTGCTTGGAGGATCATCCCAGTTAGGTTCAATGGTTAGTAATCATGGTTGATAAGTCCCCTAAGTATCGGATTGTTCCCCTTCCAAATGACCTAAATGGCTTTTACATGGGGGTTAGTAACCACTTACTAGCTGGGATGATCCTCCAAGTGGGGTGGGAGTGGATATGATCCTGGGATGACTTTGTGACGGATCTGTGTGTGATGACAACTACGGTTGATCGCCACTGAGATGTACAGAGATGCAAACGGGAGTAATACAGACATAGAATTAGATGATTCATAGCTAATAAGTTTATACCAGCACCCTCCAATGGGTGGTGTTTGAACCCTAAGGGGTTGCTTAATGGCACCCTTTCCCATCCATTTGGCACCCCTTGGAGGGTCCACGTAGCTATGTTTTTTTTTCAACTTGTACTTTGGAGGTACTAAAACAGACTTCTGCATTGTGTAGGGAAAAACATCTCTCTCTCTCTCTCTCTCTTCCAGGACGGCCGGGCTCAATATCAGCCTGCCACCTTGAAAGCCTTTGAGGAAACTTTTGTCAGAAAGTTGGATTCGGGCGTTTTGGGGAATTGTGTTCTTTTCGGGTGTTTTGGTCCCCTAATATATGGGTTATAGTTATAACACCTAAAAATTGAAGGAAATGTGGGTTCCCATGGTTTCCCATGACATACCCACCAGGAAACTAACGTTTCCCACCTTGGACAAGGAAGAAAATCATCAACTCAAGTTCGTGCCGGCGCCACTTAGGGGATATGTGATGTGATCGTTCCCAGGAGGGGTATCATCAACCAACATTTTTACCAACTACTAGTAGGTGGTGAAACTTCAAATGCATTTTATCCCTGAAATCTTGGGGAAATGATTCGTTGCGCATATTTTTCAAGCATGTTTTAATTGTTGGCCACAACAAACACCACGGAAGTCACCGGTTATCGCGCCAAGGTAGCGACCGGTATAAATTCAGCTGAAAAAGATCTACTAGGGTGTCCATTGAAGCTAGTAACTAGTTAGTTAGTTGGTTTATAACCCATTTGGGGGACTTATCCGACCTACTTATATAGGGGTTATAATCTAGTTACTAAGTATCATGGACATCCCATAGTTTGTTTTTTTTCCCAGAGACGTTTTCTTTTTTAGTCCTTTTAAAAAGGTACCCCCCCCCCCCCTGAAACCCAGCAAATATCCTCTGAAAATTGATGGTTGAGGGGATGACATTTTCCTTTTGGAAATGGTCCCTAACACGGCGGACATGTCAGTTTTCAGGGGTGTATATAAAATTGCCAGCTTGAAGCAAGGTTTCTTATCTTTTGGTTGTTTTTGCACTGCACACGGGGTTGTTGATGCAGTGAGTGCTAATCCGGTGAACGAATGGATAGATGTACCCTACCTGATGCTCGAGCATCCAAGAATCCCCATTTGTTGTTCAAATGGAAGGGCTAGTCAAGATACCCTTCAAAAATACATTCATGACATTTATTATTTTGATATGTGATGCTTAGAATCCTTTCCAGAATGAGGCCAATCTAGTTAGATCCGCGGAATCCCAGTTGTAAGTGGTTGTATGGAGAAGTCCGCTTGCCAGCTGTATTCCTAATCGTTCACTTCCCTCTGACAGCAGATGCAGATGCTTTTGGGTGCTTGGGAAGTTCAAGTCACACTTCAGAAGGGTCTATCTGTGGTTAGTGAATGGCTTGTAACCACCGCAGCAAATATATCACTGTAAAATCCTGTATATTTTTAGCCATTCTGAGTCCATACTCTTGGTCCCCTTCAAATCTTACCCTCCACTAGAAATAAGTTATATTTTGACAACCTGTTCTTTTAATGTCACAATGTTTTCAGAAAAAAGGCCTTATGTTTCTGTCTTCTTCGGGGGCTTAATTCTAGTTATCAGATTCTCATAATAGGTATGCTGTATAGCTCCTATCCTGCGCCAACAATGATATCTATTTTTCCCTCACTAAATTCACAACACTTGTCTAATTTACCACCCCCAAAAAGTTTCCCCGCTTTGCGTAACCAGTTCTATTTTTAGTCCACCCATCTTCACAGTCATACTAAAAAACACTCAATGTTTGATATATTTACCTACATCTATATAATCGTAAAATTAAACCCAACATAGGATGATATAGGTATAGGTATCGGTATATGTATATATATATATAAATCACATAGGATCCATGTATGGCATATTTACCTACACCTACATTTGGTTGATTTTGATGGCAACTGTATCCACTACGAACATGGTTCCTATGGGTCAACAACATTGAGTGTCTGGAAAATCAGGAGACGTTGTGGCGAAGCTTACATCATCCTTCGAACACGAGTCCTTTGGGCATTCATTGGTCCATCGGAAGTGAAACTGATGATCTTCGCATAGCACGGAAGCAGCAACTAGAACAGCTGGAGCGATTTTTAGAGTCGAAGAAGGAGATGTTTAAGGTGCAGCTGTGTGCGTATTGGTTTACTTGGATGTCCCAAGAAGTTAGCAAATGGTAAATGGGTTATAACCCCAATATACTCGTACTCCATTTATAGGTAGGTTATAACCCATGCACTTACTAACCATTTACTAACTTCCAACTGGACATCCAAGTACTCCCATGGTTGGGGGCAAAGTTTTGGCAAATCAACTGGAAGCAGGGAACAAGTTGGAAAAAAAACCCTTATCATGGTGGTTGAAATGGAAGGGAAGTGTCCCACAAATGCCTGAAATATGCAGGTTTTAGGATTTTTTTTTGAAAACTTGAGGAAATGTTTTTTTCTCCCTAAAAATCCAAACTTCCCTTTCTCAGGGTTTTGCCGGCTGTTAGTCCAAGGGGTCAGGAGGAGTTCTTTCAGAGGTTTGTTTGAATTTGATTTTGTTGGAGGGTTGCATAGAAGCTGTCATTTTGACATTATCAAGTGTGTAAGTAGAAAATTTCAGAGGAAGCATTTCTGGGTTTCCACCGACAAGCACATCTTACCCTCCCTGAAACTAACATAGGACGTGATGATTGGACACAATCCTTTCATTCTGAGTTCAAACGCCTATTCTCAAGGGCGTTTGCTGTTAGTTCTAGTCTAGGGATGTTTTGGGGAGGGCAATGTTAGATTGGTTCAACCGTTTCGAATGCAGCTTCCAATAATGGACCACATGTACTAGAGTTGGTGGGCTCTCAAAGTTTTTTGTAAAGTTTATTCTCCGAACATGATTTGGGGGTTTCCTAAAATGGTGGTACCCTACAACCATGGGTTTTCCTACTAAAAATGATCATTTTGGGGTGTTTTGGGGGTTACCACCATTTTCGGAAACACCCATTTGGAGAAATGACATGAGACCCAATTTGATGCATATGTTTCAAAACGGGTGCCCTGATGCACCAACAATTTTTTGGATGCACCAACAGATGGCTCAGAACGCCCCGGCTGGCAACATGAGAAAAGTGTAGGCCTTAAGCCTTAGGAATCCTAGCCAAAATGGAAAAGAAACATTTAGGTTAAGGATTTTTTTTTTCATAAAATTGCCCAACATTTTTGATGTCCAACAAAAATTGGTGCACTGATTTCGAGCTGCCAGCTCAGCATTTCTCACATGATTTTGTGTTGCTGGCTCTTCATTTAGGAAGACCATGTTGGTTGTGGCAAGAATTTTTTGCTTTCTACGCTGATGAGTCTCATGGTAATCACCAATCAGATCACCATTCAGTGAATATTCTGTGATTTTTGTAAATGATAAACATGTTCCATCAAGAAAACAATGGGTTGATTGCTGGTGTGTACTTCGTAAGATAGCAATGCCAAGCACCAACTTCTAAGAAAACTCACCAGCAATTTCACCACTCATTTCGCAGGTGTCAAAGGTGAAAGCGATTGCTTTTAGTACACGACGAGCTGTGTTGTACCAAGAGCTACTCAAAGGTTTCGTCAACTGGCGAGAAAAGGTTAGGGCGTGGGTTGCAGGGGCATCACTTGACGGAAACAAACCTCTTGTGACCTTCCATCTCATGTGACATCAAATGAAATCCTGATTGGTTCATCATGGTATCCTTTAGAATGGCTTATTATGATCCAGATATAACTGGTAGTATACTGGGGTGTCCATGGCACTTAGTAGCTGGATTATTTCACCCCCCTATATTAAGTAGCTTGGAGAAACTTCCGGTTTATTGGGTGAAATGTTTCACCAACTTACTATAACTACTAGCTTTCATGGACACCCCCAGTAACCCTCCGATGTACAACAAAAACACACCTACTGTAGGTGGTGGCAACTCAATTCTTTTTTTATGTTCACCCCGAAAATTGGGGAAGATGAACCCAATTTTGACGAGCTGGGTTGGAAAAAAACCACCAACTAGGCACACTTTTTGCTTTTGCTGCTCACCTGGGATGATGAATGGATGATGTGCTCCGCTGGTTTTTGAACTGGTCGGCTTTCCAAAGGGAATGGTTTGAATTTGGAAGAGGGAACTTGCTATATAACCAGTTGAGCAATGAACAAAAGGGCCCCTGGTTGTTTGGTGTTATATAGGGGATGAAATCCTACCCAATCATATAGGGATTGTAATAAACCATTATAAGGATCCCTATTAACCAACCAGTATAATGGAAAGTAGGAGGCTTCTTTTCGTAGCTCGGTTGGGAAAATGGATATTCATCAGATTTATGAAGAAAACTGTAGCAGTTACTGAGTGTTGACAAAATGACAAAAAGACGCAAACACACAAAAAGAAATAAAGATTTGTTGTTTGACTTGTCCATTTTTTCATTAAAACTTTAACCATCAACTAGATATATAAAATAATACTTCACAGCTCTGAAGTAGTGTTACAGTTAAGGTTGAACTATATATCTGGTCAAATTATAGCGACCTCACACGACCTCACCCCAAATGGTGGTTTAGTAAGGAAAATCCCCTTATTTCAGGTAAATCTAGGAAGCCCTGGGCCCGAAACTTCCCAGCAGCGGGGCGGTGCTGGCCAATCGTCGGGGGAGTCGTTTTCGCCATGGGTGGTTGTCTTTTACAGTTGGAGCCGGTTTGGAAAGATTTACAATCTGGGTTTTTGGTCGATTTTTTGGCTGATACATTGTTTTGGGACCCCAATGGTTTACATCACATGGTACAATCAGTCGTCAACAAGCAGGTCATTCAGGTTGAAGGGTCGATGCCACAATCTTTCGCTTACACCATCCTGCAGGCAGAGTGGATTGAACAGCATCCGGTGTGTCGCATCCGATTAGTTGAGAGCACCCGTGTGATTCCGCATAATGTTCCGACCAGCAGTGACTTGACTGGGGTTGTTGAGCTATGCTCTGGCCTTGGCATCATGTCCGAGGGTTTGCAGACGGCAGGAGCCACAATTCATGCCAAGAATGAACTTAGGCCTAAGTTTGTTTCCCATCAACAAGAACATGGTTTTTCTAACATGATTCAGGGTGACATTGGATCTCATGATGTTTGCTCCCAAGTGTTGAATTCCCATCCTGTCACGGCCATGTATGTTGCGGGTTTCAGTTGTCAACCATGGAGTTTGTTGGGGGATGGAAAGAAGCTCCAAGATGGCCGTTCTGCATCCCTTCACCACGTTTTGCGTTGTGCATTCTTCGCCCGAGCCCATTCCGTCCTTTTAGAGTGTGTTAGTGAAGCAGGTCGAGACCCCAATGTGCAAAGCACTTTGAAGCAATGGTGTGCAGTGACTGGATTTCGTAAACAGCAGATCAACTTGTACTTGGAAGATCTTTGGCCGTCAAAGCGCCAGCGGTGGTGGTGCCTACTCACACTGCCAGCATTTAGTCCGTCACAGTTGAGGCCATTGCCAAAATTGCCAGATGCACCAACAGTCAAAGACCTCATGCCAGTTTTTCCATGTTGGCCGGAAGATCATATGGAACACCTCCTTTTGGGCAGTTACGAGACAAATAAGTTCCTTGAATTTCATGGATTCTATCCCAGTTTCATTCGGTTGGATCATCCTTTGGCCACGGCTCTACACGGGTGGGGTAATCAATTAGACCCATGCCCATGCGAATGCAGGAGCCACCCCTTGAGCTACCAGAGATTGTCGAGTAAGGGCATTTTTGGGGCCATTTTGCCGATCAAGGGTTCAATGAAGAGTGATTTTGGGGATGTGCCTACCACCAGACATATACATCCCTGGGAACTCAGTGTGTTAACGGGCGTGATCCCACAACAATGGAAACCGGAAGAATTGAAGTTTGGGATTTGCGGTTTGGGGCAGATGGCAGCACCGCTGCAGGCAGCTTGGATGTATGCCCAATTCAGATTTCATTTGGGAAAACAGGGGTTTATGACAGTCAGTGATTCCCCAGAACAAGTGTTGTGGCATCATGCAGGCAAAGTGTTTGAAGCCTATCATGCAAGCTTCCCTCAGTTGTTCGAACATCCACAGATCCAAAGTTTTGTTGAACGCCTTCGAGGAGTTTTGGTGGGAAATCATCACCAACAGTGCATTCCCCGCCATCCAGATGCCCCTCATGGAGTGTCAACTCAGGACTCTTTTGATGAAGCTGTGTTGAGCATGGAAAAGAGAAAAATTGACAATGGGATGACCTCTCCACCACCGGCCACTTCTCTCCTTGGTGTGGACAGTAAGCCCCATGTCATTGACCGCTGGTGTGCAAGCTGTTCCGCCTTGGAGGATGGGGTCGAGGAAGAGGATCATCAAGCTGCTTTAACTCAGGACGGTTATGCAGACCCAGAATGGCAGTGCCCTTACCATGATTGCTGCATTTGTCAACCGGGCCTTGAGATTTCCATGCCTTCGTTTGAGCCTGAACAACCGCCATCATCCGAACAGCCAGTTGTTGAAGCAATTTCCCCTACAGTTCCATACACAGTGCATGAAGCATCCCAGGTTTATGCACCCTCTGGGGGCATCACAGCCTTCATGACTCAGAAACGTCCTGCACAGCAGTCACCAGAGTGCAGTCCTTCGGTCAAACGGCTTCGGATTGAACCACCAGCAGACCTTCCGCAGGCGAATCAACTTCAAAACATGCCGGAAGAATCACCTCCAATGCCAGAGCCTTTGGAAGAAAATCGGTTAGTTGAAAATATGGGCCTACAAAAGAATCTTGATCAAGGCCACCCAGATGAGTCTTCTGAACCAACTAGGATTGTTCTCCTTTTTGACTTCTTGAGAGCGACCACGCCTTTTGTTGTCAGAATTCAATCGGGTACTTCAGTTGGAGATATCATCAGGGCGGAAAAGGCCTGCGGCATGCAAGGCCATGATGTTAAGATCACAGATGCTGTAGGAACTTTTGTCACATGGGATACTTTGCCTTCGCCAATGCAGCAGTTGTACCTGCGCGACATGGCAGTGTATAAGCAGCACACTTGTGCCGAAATTAGTGGGCCAGTATGGTCTTTCGATTCATGGCAACCCATCGAACGCATCCGAGTGTTGCATCAGCAAGAGGGTTGGGTAGCTAGTGATGAAATGCAGTTTTACCTGACGACTTTTGCATCCACAGGTCAGGCAGCATCTTACCCACCCTTCGTCGATGCCAAGTCAGTGTTTGCTCCAAAGTTCACCATTGATTTCCACACATGGGTTCAAGATACTTTGGAAAATAACAGCATGGATGCTATTCTGGTTTCAGCCGTCCTTTGTCAAAATCACTGGCACCCTTGGGTTGTAATGCATACGGCAACTGGGACGGTGGTCCTCACCACAGATCAGATTCATCAGTTGGCCCCTTCAAACGTGTCATGCACTAGGGTCGTTGTCAAACTGCCTCAAGTCTTCAATGCGGACTGTGGGTTTCAAACCGTAGGAGCAGTGACTGCTATTCCTTCCAAAGCAGATTTGAAGTTCGATGGCTCACCTTACTGCCCAGACCCAGTGTCTGTGAATTCGGCCATCGCACTGAGATCGGCTTTTGAGACTCACCTACTTTGTAGTGACAAGGCCCAGGCATCCGTCGTTGCAGCCACCATGGCTTTTGGGGGAATGTTAGGCGATGCCCCTGAAGTTGCTTTGCAGAAATTGCTGATTGAACATGGTGTCCCGGGAGAAGTTGCAGCCAGCAGAGCAACGACAGTGATCACACACCTTGGCAACAGTCAAGTCATCCAAGCATTGCGTTCCAGCAAACCTTGGGCTACCCTGAAAGCAGTGGCAAACCATCACACCCCGAAGGTCCAACTGGTACTACCATCAGAATTGGAAGTAGTTATCAAAGAACGTGCCCTTTCAGGAAAGCCTTTTGGAGATCGCAATCGTAAGGATAAACGTAGGGAGAACCCACCAACCCCACCAGTGGTTTTGCAGGCTGAAGATGTCACAATTCCAGATGGATTGTTTCAACAAGGTGATGGACAACCAGTGAAGCAAATTTCGTTGTCGTCCATTGGTCCAACTGCTAGTGGCATTGTGGTTGTTCGTGCAAGTCAGGCAGTCCCATACCTTCGATTGAGTCAGCCACTTTCAGGGCAGGGATTGGCTTTGTTGGTGTTGGATCATTCGGATCCAGTTTGCGCAGGGGTAGGACAAGTAATCAGATACCCTGGCCGTTGTGAACGCACTGGTGAACCCTTTATCGGCACAGCTCGTTTAGTTCAGATAGGTTCTTCCGAAGTGAGCCGTCACACCCCTAAGGACCAGACCAAGGTTGAAGAAGTCACGACAGCAGTTTGCCGAATCGTGTGTTTTCGTGACGAGCTTGATGTGCCATGGGATCGTTTCATTGGGAAGCCAGTAAAGGTAGTGATGGAAATTCTAGGCTTTGATGGTCAGCAAGAGGCCAAAGCGGTTGTAGATGTGTGGGACCGACAGTTCTTGACCCCTAAGTTGGAACGTCAGCAGCCAAAGCAATCAGAAGTTTTCATGGTGTGCATTCGTTTTGCTGATACCGATGTTGCCAGCCTGATGTCCAAATCAGGCACCCAAGGGGTGTACATTGAGCCTCGGAGCCAAGATGGACGTTCTCCTTCAGCAGACTTCCGAGTTGTTTGGATGACCAAAATGGATCGTGCAACAGTCGTCACTGCTTAACAGACCACACCGGTCTGGTCGTGTTTAGTCCGGTCAGGTACCCGGTATGGCCTTAGGACCACATGTGCTGAGGCCCAAGCATTGCATGAAGCCCATAAGCCTTCAACCCCATACCTGGATTCGAACACCCTTGTCCATTACACTGTTGGCCCATTCCCGTTTGGGGCTAACAGAAGCAGTTTGAGCAAGGTGTTTGCACAATGGTCTTGGCAGGCCAGACCCCTTCAGCCGAGGGGAAAAAGCAGTGACGGATGTGGCATCGTTTGGGAGGTCCAAGCAGCAAACCCACCACCTTACGAAGTGTATAATATGGCCCACTCAGACGTTCTGATTTCAGAAATCCCCAAGAAAAAGCAGCAGGGCAGAACTCCAGCCAGACATCGTTGCATCCGCCAAGACTTTGGCAGCACTTCGTAATGGCAATGTACCAACTCAGCCAAATCCTCAGAGCGGGGGTGATCCTTTTGAATCGTCGGACCCTTGGGCATCCTACACGCCTATCACCAAGCAAGCCAAGACGACACCAATGGCTCCCGTCAGTCACACACCCAGCTTGGATTTTGTTAATGCCAGTGTTGACCGCAAAGTTGCAGCAGTCATGGCTCAGGTGGATCGTAAACTTGCTGACACTGACCTCCACATGGTAGGTCCTATGGATGAACGTGTGGATTCGCTGGAGACCCGATTGATGACTTTGGAACAGGCAGTTCAAGCACAACAGTCACAGCAACAGCAGTATCAGTCTCAGGTGTCTCAGCAGTTCACCCAGATGCATCGTCAGATAGAATCCCAAGGCACCCATTTGGAGTGTTACATGGACAGAAAGATGTCAGAACAGCTCCAACAGATTGAGCAATTGTTGGGGAAGAAAGCTAGGCATGAGTGACTAGGAGTCCAATCCCTAGCATCGGGTTCAGGTTTTGCAGCACACCTCAGAGATGGACTTTTGACTTTGGGGTGTGTTTTGCCTTTTTGTCGTGTGTCTTCGTGGTTTTGTCAGACCTATTCCGCAAGGGCATTTGGGGGTAAGAGCAAACGTAGCCACCCATCACTTTGGCAACGTTTTGCATTTTGGTTAATCTTTTTGTTTGCCGGGCTTCGTTTTGGTGAGGCCAGTAACCCTGGACCATTTTCAATAGGGACATTGAATCCGTCTGGGATCTTAGGCAAAGTTCCGCAACTCCAGGAGTTGCCAGTTGGGTTGTGGGGTGTGACAGAATCGCACCTGACAGATTTGGGTTTGGCTCATTTCCGAAGAGAGATGCGTCTTCACCAATGTAGTTTAAATTACAGTGCATCAGCATCCGCACCTTACATCCGTTCTTCTGTGGGGGTCATAGGAGGAAAAGCAACAGGTGTTGGAGTTTTGTCCAATTTTCCGTGTAGATCGCTCCCAGAAAACTGGCCTGACCATCTTCGTCAAGTAGGTCGGGTTCATGCATCAGCAGTCTTTGTTCAAAACACCTGGATTCGCATTGGGGTGTGTTATGGATATGCCAAAAGCCCTCATAACATCATCACCAAGCAGAAAACCGACGAGCAATTAGCGTTACTAACCCAACGCATCGTCTATGAAAGCACAGGCCCCAGAGTGATCTGTGGCGACTTCAATCAATTGACAGGGCAACTGTTGCAAGAAAAGGAATGGGCAGCTAATGGTTTTGTTGAAATCCAGCAGTGGGCTGCACAAAAATGGAATCGTCCAGTGGAATTCACGTGTAAGAACAATAGCACCAAAGATTTTGTGTGGATAAGCCCAGAACTTATTCCATTGTTAGAATCTGTCCAGCTTGACCATGAATTGTTTGCAGACCATTCCGTGTTGTCCGCCACATTCAAAGATGTTGGCTCCCCCATCGAGGTGTTTGTTTGGCCACAACCGCAGCCCCTTCCTTGGGAGTCGTGTAATCAGAAGGTGTTGCAGCAGCAGAGTGATTTGCATCCGCCCCCTTCTTATCCTACAGCAGCAAACGTGTTTCGGTGCCTGGAAGATAGAGTCCACGCAGCTCAGCTTTCTGTTTCCCAGTCCGGATTGTTGCCTTGTCAACGAGGCAGATGTGCAGTCAGCCAACCACGTAAGTGCGCAGTGCCACTCGTGCCTTTGAAGAAGTCAAGAAAAGGGGAATTGACACCATCCTATGTGGGCGAACACTTTCGTCATGCACAATGGCTAAAGCAGGCTAGACGTTTTCAAAGTTTGGTCAAGTTGTTAGGATCTCAACCCCTGAAACCATCCAGCATTGAGCATGCCAGCTTGTTGTGGCAATCCATTTTACAAGCACCAGGTTTTGGCAAGGGTTTTCGTCACTTTTGGGCTCATTCCTGTGCACCACCTGTAGGGGCACCCGCTGTTTTGCCGCTGACCGTTCCAGGGTCGGCCATAGTGAACGCCATTGCTGCAGGTTTTTCGCACGAGTTCAGTCGTCTTGAATCCTCCTTGTTGCTTCAACGCCAACATCAAGCAAAACAACGTAGAGCAGATCACCCGACTCAGATTTATCAGGATGTTGCTCGGCCACGTGCAGTCGCAGTCCAAACTCTTCTTCACAATCGCATTGCCCAAGTCACTACGGTTAGTGAAGATGCTAAGGTCATTGCATATGAGCCTCAGGTGTTTGACTTGGAAGAACCAGTGTTTTGCCAGAAGTCGTTGTTGCACCTTCAAGCCCATAATGCAGGGTCTCTCGTCCTTGACTCACCACAACAAGTTGAACCAGGTGATATGTTGACTCAGCATAATCTGATTGGCAACCCATCAGAGGTCCTTCGTGAATTTGAACAAATGTGGATGGGTTTTTGGGGCAGACATGAACAGACACCAGTTGAAGCATGGGTCCCCTTTGTCAATTTGTGCCATGATACCTTGGAGAATATCCCGTCGATGCCAGTGACACCGATCACGGTAGATGAGTGGGTACAAGCAGTTAAACGTAAGAAATCCCGGGCTGCTGTTGGCCCAGATGGTGTGTCAAAAAGCGACCTTCTCAACATGCCCTTGGACTTAGTGGCAAAGCTGGTCGCCATGTTGAACGACATTGAGTCAGGTGCACCATGGCCCCCAGAATGGATCGAAGGCCATATCAATTCCCTTGCCAAGCGTGAAGACTCATGTGAAGTAGGGGACTATAGACCCATTTGTGTGTTTAGTTTGGTCTATCGGGTTTGGGGTACCATCAGAAGCAAACAAATTTTGTCACACTTGGCTCGCATTGCCCCTCCGCAGTTGACTGGCAGTCGTCCTCATAAAGAGACAGCTCATGTGTGGTGGCAAGTTGCTAACATGATCGAACGATGTTTCTATGATGATGATACCCCCACACTCACGGGTGCCATAGCAGACCTGACAAAATGCTTTAATTGTCTGCCCCGCATTCCAGTGCTGACTCTAGCTCGTTTGTTAGGCCTCCCAGCTGGGGTGTGCTTAGCTTGGCAACATGCACTGTTGCACATGCAACGGCGTTTCGTCGTAACAGGAGGTGTCGGCAGAGCACTTCGATCATCCTGCGGCTTTCCAGAAGGCTGTGCGCTGTCGGTAGTGAGTATGTTTATGATCAACATAGTCTATACCCGATGGATGCATCATCAACAACCATCTCTCCAGGCCTGGAGTTTTGTAGACGATTGGCAGATCACAGCAGAAACACCAGAAGTCGTTGTTCAGGGTCTTCGTAACATGCAACATTTCACGTTACTTCTCGATCTGTCCATTGACTTTCGCAAGTCGTTTGTGTGGAGCACATCAGCCGAGGGTCGGCAAGCTTTAAGAAACATGGCTCATCAAGTAAAGTTGTTTGATCGTAATTTGGGGGGGCACCTTTCCTATTGCAAGATCCATTCCAACTTCACAATCCAATCTAGACTGAAGTTGCTGGAAGCCTTTTGGACATGGCTTAGTCGGAGCCCATCCCCCCTTCCTCAGAAGCTCACTTGCCTCACAGTCGTTGCATGGCCTCGTGGGCTCCATGGTATTGCTGGAGTGGTGCTGGGCAAAGAACATTATCAAAAGCTCCGCACAAAAGCTGTTCAAAGTTTAGGCATACATCGTAAAGGTACCAACCCAAAGTTGGTGTTGTCAGCACTGTGTCATCCTAGGCATGACCCAGAGTACTATGCTTTAATGACCACAGTGAAAGCTTTTCGAAAATTTTGTGTGCCAGACCAAGCCTTTCCGTTGCTTGATTGGTTGAGCTCTCAGCCCATCACTCATCTGTGGCCGGGCCCATGTGGGGTCCTTTTGACACGTTTGCATTCTATTGGTTGGGCTTGGGAAAACCAGGGTTGGCTTTGTGACCATGAGGGTCTCACCTTGCACATCCTTGAATCTCCCATTCAGACAGTGGTTTCTCGCATTCATGATGCATGGCTTAGAGCAGTAGGCAGTGAAGTTTCCCAACGACCTGAGTTTGCTGGCCTTCATATGTTAGATCGTGTCCAAACCTCTCGTGACATGCACCAATGGGATCAAGAATCCGCAGGTTTGCTACGAGTTGCCATGACCGGCGCCTTTTTCACTCGTGACTGGTTGTGTAAAATGGGTAAGGTCCCCACTAATAAGTGTCCTTGGTGTGGGGATGAAGATAGTGTCTTTCACCGAACTTGGGTGTGTCCGCATTTCCAAATCAGCCGAGATGCTATGCAGTCTTCCACATTCCGTGCTCTTGAATCCTTACCCGAATGCACTCAGCTCCATGGTTGGATCACTGAGGCCTCGGAAGCCCGTCACTTTCGTGTACAGTTGCATTCTTTGCCGGATTTAACAGCCGATTTCTTGCATTTCCCGAAGCAGGCTTCCGAGTTGCATCTTTTTACGGATGGTAGTTGCCTTCACCCTGAACGATCGACTCTGCGGGTCGCCACTTGGGGTCTTGTAGCTGCCAATTTGTATGATGACCAATTTGTGCCAGTAGGTCAAGGACCTCTCCCAGGCCTTTACCAGACCGTGATTCGGGCCGAATTTACGGCCAGCATTGCAGCGTTGAAATTTGCATTAATTCAACAACTTCCAGCGTGGCTTTGGACTGACAATCAGGAAGTCGTCGACCATGTACAATGTTGTTTGGATGGATGTGATGCAACTTCAACGTTGGAACGCGATCATGACTTGAAAAACCAGGTGTTTCGTTTGGTGCAGGAATTTCGACGCAAACAGCTTCCACTACATGTCGTCAAAGTGACGTCACATGTTCCTTCAGATTCTGCATTTGACCTGATTGAAGCTTGGGCTCTACGAGGGAACCAGGCCGCTGACGAATGTGCCGAGCAAGCTAGAGAAGGTTTTTCGCAGTTTTTCTTTGACATTTGGAATGGGCTGCGAACAATAGTTTTGGCTCAGGACGCACTTCGGAAGGACTTGCACAGTCATTTGGTTCGGGTGGGCTCGATAGCAGTATCGGACAAACAGAAAGTTTTGGACCATGATGAGCATGTGTGGGACATGCAAACCCCAGATCACGATGAAACACCGCCGATGTTGACCAATCTTCCAAGCGAGTGGCCGCATTCACCCATGCCCAAGCATGGAGGTTTTGAGGCAGCAGTCTGGAGATGGTTTGCAGAACTGGTGTCCCCGGACGAAGGGGAAGTTCATTGGGTGTGCTGGTATCAGTTTTTGGTGGATTTTCAACTTACAACAGGTCGCATTGGTTTTCACAAAAATCAGAAGACCCGTCAATGGTTCGAAATTTCACGATGGGAAGCTGAGCAGGAATACGACTTCTTGAAAACTGCAGGTGGACTGTCTTCTTTCATGCGGTCGTTGTTCAACAAGCAATCTTACACGGTTTTGCCGGAGAATCATCGGCCGGCAGGAATTTGTTTTCGCAAGTGGCTGCGGTGCATCCGGGTTCGAATATCCCCTGCACGTTTGGCAGCAATTGACAAAGTTTTGGTGACATCCGGGATTACACACGTCAAAGACGTTCGTGTATCGTTCAAAGGATTCACCCCAGTAGCTAGGCTCAGTGCCTAAACCCACAAGCAGGTCGACGGCTGCCGTCTCACCAGTCGTGGATCGCAAGGCAATGGTGTGGAGGTAAATCTAGGTTGGTGAAATATTATAATTTGGCCAGATATATTTTAAAAAAGGCGAAACCTTGAGTTTGGCTAATCTGAACATTTCGGGCCGTTTAAGGCGGATGAATGATGATCAAAATTTCACCGTGTGAAATCAGTGGTGGAATCAAATAGATCTCCCCCGGCTGAAAACCTAGGTGGTGGTTTCAATTTTTTTTTTTCACCCCTATTTGGGGAAGATTCCCAGTTTGACTAATATTTCTCAAATGGGTTGAAACCACCAACTAGTTAAGATTCACCATTTCAATTGGAATTGCATCTTCCAACTATCCATTTTCAAGGAGGGGACATGTTAGTTTTTGGGCGAGAGTAACCAATCTATTACATTTGTATGAAACCTTACCCATAGGATCCATGGGACTGGTATATTTACCTACATTTACCATCCAAATCAACCATGCATCTAGGTAAATATACCAGTCCCATGGATCCTATGGGTTATGAAACAGTTGGGATATTTTCTTCATAAATGATCGATATCAAGTTCATGAATTCCTATGGAAACAAGGGGATGTTCTTCATACCCTGGGGGGTTCGAAGACCGAATGGATGATTCATTTTTTGCTGGGATTTCTTACTAAATCTGTGGTTTCAAGTTTGGGCAAAACTTGGACTTCCTGGGTGCATTTGTTGTTGAATTCTCCAAATTTCAGTGGTGCAAGATGTCTGAACCATTAACTACCCTTGGACCCCAAAACTCAGAACCATGAAAACGGCAGGTTTTAAACCCCCAATATATGGGGTATTGTAACCCCTAAAGCAAAGGTTGTGGGTTCCCAAGGTAGGGTCTGCCATGAATGTCCCCTTGGTTGTGTTGGGAGCTTCAACATCACCCTTCACCTTCAAAAATGATGGGAACGTTCAAACCCTCCACCAACAACCCCAACAAGCCAAGGTGGAGGAAGAAGATGTCGATGCTTGCGACATCATCTACCTGTTATTGGGTTTTCTGGTCCAAATGATTATGGGGGAAGTTCCGATAGAAAACTGGGAGGGTTTCATGAGGAGCATTCATCCATGTCGCAGTCAGGATGACCATGTTTTTTCGGAGCAAATGAGGTCCCAAAGGTGCAGGTTTTTCAGCGCACCAACCAGCAACCGGATGTGTTGTGTTTTTTCAGAATGAACATCCAATTGAAGTATAAGTGGATTGAGGGGGGGTAAAAAATCCCCATTTGAAGACCGAACCAGTTTGAGTTTCTTTTTAAAGACTTGTTGATGCTTTCTAATTTCTGCCCATGTGAAGAATGAATATCACCATTGAATTCAAGACAATGTGGGGGGAGTTCAACACAATTGAATTTCTATAAAACAAACATCTCTCATATCTAAAACCTTCCTTAAACCACCAAAGAGGCACACAAACCCTCATTGGGAACATGATGATTCCGGATTCGTGTGCAGTTGGAGCTTTGCAAAAGGGTTGAGTCATGAAGTATACCTACAAGGTGGGCGTTTCGAGCAGATCGGTATTTCATGGGGCCATGGTCACCCCTATAAATGGCCGAAAGTAAATGGGAAACTGGGGTTATGTATAACCCTACTGGGATGTCCATGGTACTTAGTTACTGGATTATAATCCCTATATAAGTAGGTTGTAAGTCACCCGAATAGGTTATAAACCAACTTACTACCTACTTACTAACTACTTACTAACTACTTACTAACTTCCATGGACACCCTAGTACTTAAAGGAGTTATTTCGAACTCCATTTATAACGATCGGCTCGTAGCGGCCCACCTTGCAGCAAACTGGTATATAGATTCAATGTTTCAAACAGCTAGGTTGGGTGGTAAAGCTGCAGCAAACGGGTGTTTTGAAGATTCATACATAAAAACGTGGGGAGGATGAAGGTTTTACCCATCTTTTTTGACGGTTTGTTGGTGTATTTGTTTTTCGAAGGGAAGTCACCAACTATAGTCATCCAAGTTGGTGGTTGAAATCCCCGGATTTTTATTTTAGATTCTCAGGAGATCAAAACGTACCAATATGAAGAAACTAACCTGGAACTGGATGTTTTGGACCCCTTGAAGAGGGCTTCTTGACTGAAAAAAATCTGGTTTCAGTGTCTGGGGTGTGCAAAAATGAATGTACAGCACTCAAATTCAATCCAAAAAATTCTCCGAAAGTGTTTCCAAACATTTGCTATATTCAAACATGTCAGTAAAGTGTTTGTTGCATGTGCCCGAAAAACCTGCAATTATTTTTTGGGTGCCGATGGGGCATGTTCTTGCAAAAACTTACCCAAGCCAAGGCGGGGCCCACGGTTTTGATGGTGAAGATGATTTGGATCCTTCGCACGAGGATGCATTACTGTGCCCTTGCTGCTAAAATGCCAAAAGCGGGAAAGAAACATATTTTCATGTTCCATGTATTTTTCGCTCTTTTTTTTTCTGTAATTTGCTCAGATTTTGGAAAACCTTTGGGAGGAGTTTTTTGGTGTACCAGGTGATCCTTGTTGGAGGTCATTGAAACACAATTTCTGATTTCGGGCCATGTTTTCATTCACCATGCCTTGGGAAAAAAGGTCACGTGAACTGTGAACTTGCAGGCAATTGCCGGGTGTTCAGGTAATTTTTGGGGAAATTGTTGTAGCCCCAATGCCACCCCCCCAAGAAATAAGGCCCTAAGAAGGTCTTAGTAAGGGAAACCAATGGTTAATAGTCCCTTAATACTGTTGATGAAAGAAATCCTGCACCACCTGGGATGTATAAAACCTTGTAAATCATGGGATATTTACCATATCAACTGGTTAGCAGGATTCCTTCCATCAACCGTAAGGCCTTGTTTCTTGGGGCGTTTGACATTGGGGTGGGATACCCTTAGGTTCCCATGATAATAAAACCTTGGGCTTTCCAATGGACTTGGTGAATGAAAACTCTCCTGACGCGTTTTGGGGTGTTTTTTTTTCGGGTCCTCAAAATGACGCCACTGGATTGAGGGGTCACAGATTCTTAGGGCACCCTGATACTCAATATGGCTGGTATATTTACGTATACATGAATGGTTGATATGAATTCATGGGATCAGTTAGTTAGGTAAATACACCAAGGCCCCATTGAGTGTTTGGGAATATAATTTTTGACAGGGTTTTCCAGATTTGATTCTCTTCGAAGATCTTTGGATGGATTGGATTCCTTGAAATTTTGGATGGATCGCTAGTTTTTGCCCTGAACATTTCGAAGATTTCCGGTCATTTAGAGTGACTTATTGGGTTAAGTAGCATGACCATAGTTATTATGAGATTGAACAACTGCCATATTCTATGTGCAGTATTTTTTTGAATGCGCCCTGGCCATATTCTATCTGCAACTTGTTCAATTTGAATTACTCTATCTGCGAGCGTTTTACTTTACAATTTGTAGATTCGCCGCCTACTTTTAAGTACAAAAGGGGCTCTTTGCACATTTAATAGGCACAGAAACTCAACCAAAATGTGTGGAATCTTTTTAAGGTGTGATTATCCTTGGTGCAAAACATATCATGAAGCTGAAATCAATACTTTTTTGGGGTTTCATGATAATTAGCCCTTCCTCGCGGGAGTATTCCCAATCAAGAATAATCAAGAGATAATCAAGAGGTATAGTTTTTGGGAATTTATGCACACGAAATGAAATACACCCCTGAAAACTAAGATGACCTTTCCTCTAAAAAGGGACTATATATTTCAGTAGGAAATATAATATATCTTCCAACCGTTGATTTTCAGGGGACATGTTGACATGTTGGTTTTGCGGGGGAGTATTTTTTTCGGAAGCGACTCCCCCCCCACCTTAGGCAATGCTTTCGATTCTCGGCACTTATCCGCTGTGGATTCAGTGGATACAATGTGTCAGATGGCGTTGGTCCTTTGAAAAGATGACATGATTGACCTGGAACCTGGAAAATGTCCTCAATTTTTTAGGGCTTGAACTTCAACCCTCCAAAACAAGGTCTTTTTCCAATCTTTAGGGGTCATTTTTAGGTTCCAGGTGCATGATGAATCTTCAGAAAATCCACGAAAATCAGCGCAGGGAAGGTGCCGGGTTTCATCAAGTTAAGACCTTATTTTTTTATCAAAAGGGGGGAAGGCGGTAGTGATTAAAACCGCAGCTTCTGCGTTTGACGACTCGCCCAAACCTCTGAATGTTGCGACAGGGCAGTTTGGGCAGTCAAATCCTCCAGGAAGTTTTCCTCAAGTTGGGGTGTTTCACCATGGAAGTTGAACCATCATGAACTTGCAGGGGGACAGTGGTTTTCAGACTTCAGGGATGTACCAATTGACGCTGAAAATCCTCTAGTAAACTAGAATGAAAAGGAATATCATATCGAATTCTACAATTCTTATGTAATTTTGTTGGGTGTATATACAGAGATTGGTGGATATTTTTCAATAAAGTGACGTTACAAGGTGATTTTCTGCATGACTCTTTCATGGAAGCTTTTCGATTCATATGAATTGCCCAGATAAGGTGAAATTTTGAAAACACAACATAACCCTTAAGATCTATGGGATTGGGGTATATTTACATGAGCCACGCAAAATACCCTGGTTGGTTGGATTATATAGGGGATTATACTACCCAGATATAGAGG
This sequence comes from Breviolum minutum Mf 1.05b.01, assembly GCA_000507305.1. Lineage (NCBI taxonomy): Eukaryota > Dinophyceae > Suessiales > Symbiodiniaceae > Breviolum > Breviolum minutum. Next base: position 34,221 of record DF241721.1, read on the forward strand.
GATTACAATAAACGAATATAAGGATCCCTATTAACGAACCAGTACAATGAAAAGTAATTAGGAGGTTTTGTTTTTTTTCGTGGCTCACATGGAAACGCATAAAAAACTGCAGGACATGGAACCGCATAAAAAAACTGCAGGAACCTGCTGACCCCTCATGGGTTTAAACCCCCCGTTTTGTCAACTCAAGAATCCGCGTGGCTCGTTCATCGGGTTTTCTTAGAACTGAGGAACCCACTTGGGTGATGAGAATGTGGTTTCTCAAGCTGCAGCAAGTTGGCCTTTTTTGTTGGCGGCCGATGTGGAGATTCATCACATGAACCTGAATGTTCCACCGGAAGCCCCGAAGAGTGTTGGAAGCTGAAGATGAGTTGAAAATTCCTGGAAAATAGGAAGGAGTAGCTAGGTGGTGGTTTCGAACCTTTTTTATTTTCACCCCTATTTGGGGAAGATTCCCATTTCGACCAATATTTTTCAAAGGGGTTGAAACCACCAACTAGGTAAGATCTGACAGTCGCACTATGGACGTTTTTTTTTCAAAGGAACATGGGTGAAATTCAGATACTGGCAAAGCTGTTGTTGACTTGGAGGTACAAGTCTATCCATAATCTCACTCGCCAATGGTTTACCTTTGAACTTTTGGGGAGTACTACTAATATTTAATAGACAACATGTGAACTGTTAACTTTGATTATTCATGTTTTTTTTCATCCCATAAAATCCATATATGCTATGGCTATATTTATCTACATTTGGTTGATTTCGATGGTAAATTAGTAGGAAAATATACCAGTCTCATGGATCCTATGGGAACGGCATATAGTAATTTTTAATTTTGATCGTAGATTCCTTTCACCAAACATTTCAGGTACCTAAAATGGAGGTAGTCACCTATTTTCTGCTGTATGTAAGGGCTATGTGAGGGAGGTTTCCCACCCCCAAAATAGCCGAACATAAGGTTTAGGAAACCCTTCATTTTAGGTACCGGAAATTTTTTGTTGATCCTTGGGGAGAGGAGCCTCAACCCCACCAAGATGTTGAAGACATGTCAAGACAGCATCACTCCTTTCGGGCTGGGCATCTCCACCAAGACTTCCCGGTCACAGCAGTTATCAGATAATGCCTAATGGTTGTTTGGTTTTTTTTTGGGGGATGAAATCTTATATCTTACTTGTGGCGATGTTGAAGGGGAGGTGGGTCTTTCATCTTCCTCATCAATCTTTCCCCCCTTCAATTGGGAAGCTTATCATAGATTGACTTAGCCTTGGATTTCCCAAGTGCGGTTGCACTCTGCATGGATCCAAGGCCATAGTGAGATTGGGAAGTAGTGGCGGAAATGCAGCCTCAGAGAAGTTTAGCTTGGCAAACGTGGTGAGTTTCTTGGGTGGAATTTTGGTCATCGTTCGATTGGTATTTGGAGGTTGCTTAGAAAATCATTCCGTCTTGGTCACCCCAAATTGGTGGTTTTAGTAAGGGAATCTCCTTCGAAATACCTTCTCACTTAAGGTTTACTTAAAGTCTAAAGTAGTTAGATGCCGAGATATTATGGTTGCAACATGTTGCAACTGGGTTCACAAGTACCCATTAAACTATTAGGATCTACGTATGGCATTTATATTTATACAGACTCAGTGACCCCATAGAAATCAACTATTCATGGATGGATAAATCTAGAATCATCTTGGGACGATCTTCATGGGGTAGGGTTTCAACTCATATAATCTCAGATATTAAAACTCATATGGCTGGCTGGAAAATCACCATTTTTTGATAGGAGATACATCGACTCAAATGGTTGAAATTTTACCATTCAGTCATTCGCCCTCACTGACTTCGAGTCAAGCCGCCAAGCCGGTTCCGCCCCGGCGGTTCCTCCGAGGTTGGCTTCGAGTGGAAGATGTGCAAGGGAACTTGCAACAGCTTTGCAAAACGATAGCATCGAAGCAAAAGAAAACAAAGAAGCTGGTTGGAGCGCTGTTTTGCAATGGATTTTGGATGAAACAAATTGATGATGAAAATTAGGAAATATGTGTGTTTTTTTTGTGGTTTGTTTTGTTGAATTGTTGGGGATGGATGGATGAGGTGAAATTGATGGATCAAGATGCTGTGAGGATTGTTGGATTTGTCTAAAGAGGGTATTTTTTAAGTGTTTTTTTGGGGGGGATGTTCTATGTGTTTTATTTGCACTATTTTAGTATAGGGGCCCTTTATCAACCTTCGTTGTCCACTTTCACAGTGTTGGGGCAGGGCCCCCATTACATTGAAATCTTGCATCTCTCAGCTGATTGGAGAGGTTGGCAATCAGATAATAGATATACCTAGACCACCTGGCCGGGTGAGGAAGGCTGAGCATCGTTCATGACTACGTGAATGTTTTGTTTTAAAGATGTGCATTTGAGAATATACATAAGTGTTTATTTCCCAAACATGTAACATGGCCGACTGAGTGGGAACAGGGGAACCCAAACTAGTTACTTGGAAAACCTCCGGCGGATAGAATGTATAGAATATATATATATATACCCTCCCGAAGTTTAACATAGCCCCTGAAAAGTGACCGAAACCCAAAAGGAAACTAGTCTTCCAAGCACCATTTTTCAGGGGCGAACTGTTAAACCTCGGGGGTGTATATGTAAATTATATATACCCTGAGGATCCATGGGGCTGGTATATTTACCTACATTTGGTTGATTTTTATGGTAAATGTAGGTAAATTATACCAGGCAACCATGGATCCTCAGGGATACAAAAAGTAACCCTACCAAATTGAGGGCTTCACTCTTTCACTCTTCCCCCATGAAAAAACCTCGGTTTTGCATGACCAAATCCGTAGGCGCCCAAGTTTGTGGGCAGTCCATTGCAAAGTCCCTACTTTGGTACAAGTCCTTACCACGTGCGGGGACCCGAAAAAAAACGACACCTAGGTTTACGGTTTTACTTGGAGGGGATGACATACTACTGCAGTGAAATTAGGGGAATTTTGATATGCCATTATGAATATTATAACGATCCCTAGGTGGTGGCAACTTCAAATATTTTTTGTATTTTCACCCCGAAAATTGGGGAAGATGAACCCAGGTTTGACGATCATATTTTTCAAATGGGTTGGTTCAACCACCAACTAGAAACCTGCAAGATGGGCAGGCAAAAAGCAGTGCCCAAAGAGACTGAAAGGACGGAAATATATCATATATTGAAAGGTTCAACAGTCGATGATGTGGATGTTTTTCTGAAATTTCACACACGTGCGAATATGACACCTCCCTCAACAAGATGATGGATCTGAATTTATCAGTATAGCATGTATGGGTTTTAGTGGAGTTGAAGGATAAACAAGCAATTTTCACTGCCATCTACCGTTGATGGAAGAAATCCTGCACCACTTGATATGGTAAATATCTCATTATTTATCTATAACAGAGTTTTTTCCTTCCAAGGTGGTGATCGCCGGCTTTCTTCCATCAACAGTATTAAGTGTGGAGCTGTTTTCAAAATCTCTAAGTTGCCAATACCATAGGGAGGCCAAAAGAAAAGTTCAGAGCGAACGCAGCGAACGCAGCGAACTCACGAATTGTTGATTACTCTAGTTGGTGGTTTCAATCATTTTTGTATTTTCACCTCTACTTGGGGAAGATTCCCATTTTGACGATCATATTTTTCAAATGGGTTCAAATCACCAGCTAGTTACTCTTCCCACCAACATGGAAGTGAAAAAATGGAAAATTGGACTCTGGAAGCTGCAGTTTAGTCTTTCGGGGGGCCATGTGCCACTTCGATTACGGGAGGAAGGGTAGATGTTGGCATGAGGTCACTGGAATTGGGTCCCAATTTTTGATTTTTATTGTTCAGCATTTTTCTAAGCACTTTCCAAAGCAATCTCTACAATGCAACTCTATCATCATGATTAAAACCCCCATCAACTTGTTTTTTCTTCATGTTTGTGTTGACCTACTACAAAGCAGGTCCTTTCCAATGATAAATATATAGGGGTTACACTCCGGTAAACTAACATAGCAATGGAAAATGGACCCGGATTGAAGATGTATTTCCTATTGAAAATGGGGATATCCCATCGCTATGTTAGTTTACCCGAGGGTATAATATATTTAATAATCCAGTTACATCCAGTACCAGCAGGACATCCCAGTACCGGTCCCAGCAACGGAACCGGTTTCCCTTCAGGCAGCTGGCTATGCCCCTGGCAGTCCTGATAGTCCAACTTCACATCAGACATCCTTCAGCTGGGGAAGCCCGGTAGTCCAACCCACAGGAAGATTATCCTCCCTGAAACGAACATAACCCTGGAAAATGGAGCCCTGGGAAAGGAGATTCCTATTGAAAACCCGCACTTTTTAGGGGATATGTGAGTTCCAGGGAGTGGTAGCGGCTGGGAACCTAAAAATCACACATGAAAAGAAAGGAAAATGATCTGAACCAAACCTCCAGGGAATTATGTTCTAGCCGTTACCTCTTCAGGGGAATTCGAGACCACCTGCGTTGGGATGGGGTGAACGAAGGAATGAGTTGTTTGGGGAAAGATGAGATATTTCAGTTGTCTGGCAAAAAACGAAATGTGTGTGTGTATGTGTGTGTGTTTGTTTTGTGACGCTTTTTTGTGGGTGGGTGCGGGGGTTGGTTGGATGGTATGTTTTTGTTCAGGAAAATGTGGGTATGTAAATTTTGGAAGGTGTAAGACTTAGTGTATACCACCATATACCCACTCAAAAAAGCAGCAGCGACCTAACTTGAATCATCGCTGAAGGTCAGGGTTATACAACCTTTGGAAACGTTCACGTTTTTTTTTGGTATTTCAAAAGGTCACGAGTCACCAGAATTGCCAGGTGGATGTGTTTTTGTGGTGGTGGATTTTGTTGACACCATGCACAATATGTCTGATATGGATTGTGTATATGAATTAACTCGGATCATTTAAACTCAAACTTGATATAGGAAGTTTGGTGCTGTTTTTGATTGTTTACCTAGGTGGTGGTTTCAAACATTTTTTATTTTCACCACTATTTGAGGAAGATGAACCCATTTTGACTCATATTTTTCAGATGGGTTGGTTCAACCACCAACCAGCTACGCGTCCTTTGTTTTTTTGGGGGGTGGTATTTTTGTTGGAAACCGGATTCAAAAAGTACCCATTTTGGGATGCAACAAGTCCACCCTTTAGCGACAGATCCCCTTGACCTGGATCCTGCAGTCATTTACCCTCCAGTAAACTAACATGGCAGGCTGGAACTTCACCTTTTCCAATAGGAAATTACAACTTTCAAATGGTGGATTTGCCAGCCAGCTATGTTAGTTTACCAAAGGGTAAGTTGATTCACTTGGATCTTTTTGGTGGTGAAGCTTCAGTGTGGATCTCATCGTGTTTTTCATGACTGGACTTCAAAACAAAAAAGGTGATACAAAAAAGGGGCTACTCCTAGTGAAAAAAATTGAAAAAGTATACATATAGGTGTAACAGTGTAACTATAACTGGACTTCAAATCTATTCTTTGGCGATATGATATTGTTGATGGTCTTGAAATCCAATTCTTTGCCACAGGTTTTTTACATCCCAGCTATTGATCGTCGGATTTCTGAACCATCAACAGTATGAGTATGATATATGAAATGATCCAATGTGACAAACGCGCATATTTATCGAAAAAGGGTGACCCCCAAAACTACCAAATATAGCTGCCCTGGTGTTTCGGTTCGGTTTCCCTCGAGAAAACCGGAAAATTTCACACATAGGGGGCAATTCTCAACATAGATGTTTGGCGCTTTCGGCCAAACATGAAACGATTCTGTAGGTATATAATTTCCTACCCCATAAGATGCATGTAATGTTCAACATACCATACATGGATCCTATGTGTAAGTTTATGATCCTATTATGTCAATTGCAAAAGGAATAGCCGAATGTATTTAAATTACACGATACATGGATCCTATTGGTATAGGTATAGTTTCCAATGAAAACAAATTCTTGGCTGGTGTCCTACAAGGTCCAAGGGTCGACCCCAAATTTTGGGACGTGACGGAAGGTCCAACCAGCAGCCCGTGAGAGCGTGGCAGTACTTAGACGTTGATTGGTTTAGAAGATATCCGGGATATCTGGTCACCATTTGTGCAGTGTAAACCCGGAAAAGTGTTATGAAGCTTTTTGTGAATTGAGAAAAATGGCACATCTCAACTGTTTTCACCGGACCGGTGATTCAATTCCATATATATTTTAAGCAACCGACGACTCGGAGCTTTCGCAACCTTGTGGGGCGTAAACTTCGAGGTTTCTGCCTTTCGAAACAGAGGGACAAAAGGAGAGAACTTGAACTGGATGTGCTGCAACTTTGAAAATGTATGATTTGGATCTCAATTTTGGGTTTGATGGTTTGATCGATCTGAGTTTTTTCTTCATGGGATTCATCAATCATTGATTTTTCATCAATGCTTGTGTGTTCGCAATATGTTTTGTTCAACTGTTTTTTCAGAAAATCCACTTAAATCAATTAAATCAACTCCCAAAAAGATAAATCAAACAAAACACGACACATGTACACCAAAGCTGGTTTCATGTTTTTGACAACTAGGGGGAAGATGTTCACACTGTTGTCCATGAAACCTTTTGAGAAATTGTTTCCTCATATATCTTTTAAACAAAAAGCTAGTTCAAGAAACCATGTGTGTGGCATTCATGTCAACTAAAACTCATTTATCACTCTGTTGTATATGTATTTCCCGCCATGTTTCCAACAGCTATATAAATGCTACCAAAAAAAACAACGCACTGAAAAACTGACTCCATTGGATGAAATGGAGCTCATATCGCAAGGTTGGCAAAAAGGGATGGACATTGTCGTTCCTGGTGGGTTTTGACAGGGTGGTTTGTATATAGTAGGTTATATAGCTAAGTGGTGGTTTCAAACACTTTTTATTTTCACCCCGAAAATTGGGGAAATGATCCAAATGGACTAATATTTTTCAAAGGGGTTGAAACCACCAAGTAAATAGTATCCAAACACTCAATGTATGAATGGTATATTTACCTACATCTGCGATAGGAATTCACCAGATGTAGGTAAATAGACCATACATTGGGTACCTGGGATATACACTGTGGTACACTAAGATGGGCAATTATGCATGGACTTGAGTCGTGACTATATTTCTTCATTGAAGATGGGTGCCTTGATTGATGCGTAGCCATCTTAGTTTATCAGATGGTATGTATCAAAGGTTGTTTCAACACACCCCTAGAGCACACCCCAGGCAATCCCCCAAGCCAATTATGAAAGAAATCCCTTTGTAGGCTTTTGGTAAAGGTTTAGGGGTGTGTTCCAAAGGTGTGTTGAAACAGCCTTTGAATGTAACATACCCCAAAAAAGTGTTTTTTTTTGGCCGATTACCTCCACGCACCTTGAAATTTTGTGAACTCGGTGAAATCGGATGGAATTCAACCAGATGTGAAATCACTGTTCCTAACAGATGGTTCATAAATCATGCAAAACCATTTGTTATTTCAATGAAACTCTTCTGCAAAAAATGGGAGATTTTTGATAGTGAATCACTTTCTGGTGTTTTGGTGATTTTATAGAGGTGACCAGTGAAACAAGGGCCTGTAGAATTACCCATGGTCTATATGGATTATAAATGATTATAACAAGCCATTAGGATCTCTATGAACAAACACTGTTTTTCATGGAAACCACTGCTGCGGGTGGTGGCTTCAACTAAACTAGGATTTTAATTTTTATTGATCCGTAATGTTTTTTCGGGATCATGATCCAATTTGAAGAACAATTCCCTAAGGATCCAGGAATTTCCTAAGAAAGAGATTTCCCATAAAATCCTCTTCTGGGGATAGGATTGCAACCATCAATCCTACTCTAGGGAGGGGTTTGGATTGTAGGGATTATTCAGGAGAATCACTCAAGACATTGTGGTTCTTAATTGGCCTTGCGTGTGTAAACTATGCTTTGCCCAGATGTTTTTATTTGTCAAAGGAGAACTTGGCAAACTTGTACACGTGGCCTTTTTGCATTTTTCGGTTTCTGACAGTATACCAAAATTCATGGTAGCTCAACTCAACTCAATTGAGCTTTGCTTCCAAAGGGCTGGTGTTTCAGTTCAGCGTGGGAAAAGATCAGCTTTGTGGGACTTTTTGTTGGAACTGTTCTCTTGGTGTTTTTCTTGTAGTAGAACTTTTTTTAAAGAAGGCTCTATCCAACAGATTGGCAATTCTAGCTTCTTTCTTCAGCTGTTTTGAGCAAAAGTGAGCTTTCTGAACGAAAGCACTCGCTACATTTCAATATGCTGACAGGCTACCTGCTTGGTAGGGATCTTAATGGCTTATCAAACTATCCCTACATGTGCGATCGGGTCGATCAACTCCCATTATTTCCACAAAATAGGGGATGGGAAAAGCAACCCAATTCCGTAGGGGTTTATAGGGCACCATTAATTATAAGGATTCCTATTAAAGGTGGGATGAGTTTATCCCTTTGACTTTTGACCATGGCACACATAACTGGTGGGTTGTTCACCCCCTATATCACTCAAAAAAGGATCTTTTTCCACTCCCTAAGAATCCACCGAATCCTCCCGAGAATAGGATCGATCATGTGGGGTTCCTCCCATCATTCCTCCCTCCCATGATTTTGAGTTCAGGGGGTGTACTCCCTTTCCTAGAACATACTGTTGATGGAAGAAATCCTGCATCATCTGGGATGTATAAAGCCTTGTAAACAATGGGAGAAACTACATACCAACTGGTGCAGGATTTCTTCCATCAACAGTACCTGGATTTTTAGGGACTAGTCAACTGGCTTGGATGATCTTGGTGAAACCACCATCCTTCCATTTGCTGCGACTCGAAGGCTACGCTTCCAGAGATGAGGACTTAGCACGGGTGGTTTGGCGTTGTTAGCGAGCAAAATGAGCAGTGATCTGGAAAAACCCCCGGTTGGTTTGGTTATATAGGGGATTACTACTTTAACTATACTAGGGATCATAAATAAGCCATGGTAAGGAATGTATGAACAAACCAGTACAATGAAATGTCACAACGGTGGGTCTTGATCTCTGCTGAAATGAAGAATGCTACTGTTGATGGAAGAAATTCTACACCACCTGGGATGTATCAACCCCTGCAAATAATGGGAGAAACTACCAACCCCAACTGGTGACCCCCGGATTTCTTCCATCAACAGTATGGTTATTCTATCCGGATCCAGCTTTATTCTATAAATCAGCCTTTTGAAAAAAATGCAAAAATAAAGCAACAAATAAGCAAACCAAAAATGCACTCCAGGAAATCGGACTTCAGAAAAAAGCAAAAAGAAAGCAATACGNTTTTCCGAAAAAAATGCAAAAAAAAAGGAAAACCATGTTTTTGCTTTTTGTTTGCTTTTTTTTGCTTTTTCCAATTGCTTTTTTTTTGCATTTGCTTTTTTGTCTGCTTTTTTTTTGCATTTTCCAATTGCTTTTTTTTGCATTTGTTGGGTGACCTAGTTTTACATGTGCTTTTTCCAATTGCTTTTTTTTTTGCTTTTCTCTTTCCTTTGTTTTCAAATTAAGATTTTTTAGAATAAACCTCAGCGGTGAACATAACAGTATGGCCATTTTCCATATGAAATTCCCATCAAATCAGCAATTTGGTGAGGGAGTTGAGCAATCTCGCCAGTCAATCTTATCCTGGTGTAACCGTGTAATCGCTTTCTTTATGTTTCCTCTGGGGCAAGATTTCCTTTGTGAATCATCGAACACGAAGATTAACGATCTTAAAGAACATGTAGCTCAGGATCATCCACCCAATCCACCCTGAATGACCTAAAAAATTCAGGTTGCATAATTTTATCTAGCTGGTGATTGGAAAAGAGCAATTTGGACTTGGGAGGTTTTGTAAATCCTGAACCAAAAGCTGGAGTGATTGGGAGTTACCCTTAGGCTTCTTGAACAGCACATTTTAGCTTTAATATCTTTATATCACATCTTGGTTGTGAATCGGGTTCTATGAGCTTGTGGTTGGCAAGGAAACAATGATCGGAGCTGCGCGATCTAAACTATCTCAAGAACTCTTTATGGCTTACTTAGAAAGAAGAAGTATGTGCATGATAACATACCAGGGGAACCCAAAACCTTCATTTTTTGGAGGTATGACCCATATATTGAGGGCCTAAAACCTTCATTTTTCATGGTTTTGGGGTCCAAAGGTGATTATATAAGTGTACTGGATGAGACGTGTACAGGAGATTCTACTACCCAGTTTTATTTGGGATCAAAATAAGCCATTGAGGATCCCTGCATACTAATCAGCATGCTGGAATGTTGCTCATGTGGGGTTTTAATTCCAAATCCGATGGAACTCTGATTTTCACTCTAGCCCATCCAAACATATCTAAAAAGGGTAGGTACCCTTTGGGCTACTGGGCGACCTGCAAATTTTTTTCATGACTCCAAATCTCTTTGTGACCGCAACACTGGTGGGTCCAACTGATTCAGTGGAAACAACACCATCAACACAGTGTCACGGAGTCGTTTCAAGAGACAGGTTGAACAATTAGGTTGACATTCGCCTACTAACATCGCCACCTGACATTTTCAGTTTCGCCAAATGATCATGGAATTCAGTCAGGATAAAAACACGTATACACCAGTCCAAGAAGGTAGTCCAAGTAGAAGTGAAAATTATAATGAGCAATCACAAGAAAGATGTTGAAACATATGTAACCCCCGGCCCCCCCAAAAAAGAAAAACAGATGCTGCAAGTGATTTTTCAAACTGTAACATTTTTTTTCCAAAAAAATCCAACACAGCGTGAGTCTGAGAGTTGAAAAAAAAACGTCGAAGATGTTTTTTTTTCGACTTTTATGGACGAATCAATTGGATTTGAACATATATTTGAACTTTGATTCCCCACCTGTCAGGTGAGGGTTGTTAGATTTTATGTTAGCCTCTTCTCCTTCTCCTCCTGTACTCCTGTACTCCTCCTTCCTCCTCCTTCCTCCTCCTCCTCCTGTCGCGATCCTGTGAGTTCAGTGTGGCGTGCCGGGCTCCAACCGCGAGCTCGTGAGTTCAGTGTGGCGTGCCGGACCCCAACCGCGA
>DF241721.1:45818-71671 GCA_000507305.1 Breviolum minutum Mf 1.05b.01
TGTAGAAAGATATGTCAGAAAGAATGTCAAAAGATATGTCAGTAAGAATGCCAAAAGATATGTCAGAAAGAATGTCAGGAGATATGTCAGAAGATATGTCAGAAAGAATGTCAGAAGATATGTCAGGCAGAACGTCAGAAAATATGTCCCAAGTATATGTGCATACACAGATCTGGATAACAAGAATTCATGTTTGCACCAACGGAATCTTGTGGATGGCATCTTGTTTTTTGTTTTATTTGGCATACTGCAGCAAGTACTGTTGGCTCAACTTTGTTTTTGTGCAAGGAAGTGAGTTTGGTTTGGAAGCCATGGCGGAGGTTGTGGTGGAACGTCCTGAGACGATCTTCATTGGGACCGCCAATCAGGTTGCCAAAGGAGTTGAGCATGTGTGGCGCTACAAGCTGACTTTTGTTGGTGCTGAGCGCATGTATGTGTGCATGGAGCCGCCTAGCACTACACATGCTGGGGATTTGATGTTTATCATGGAAGAAGTCCTGGAGGGAAACACGTGGTATGTGGCATATGAAGGGAGGCCTGTTCCAAATGCGGAGGGCGAGCAAGAGCTGGAGCAGTCTTTCGTACTTCGGCCTCGTTTTGGGAGGATGGAGTGCATGAATGGGAGACAAACAACGTGCGGAACCGCAGTGGCGAGCATCTGACTTCATGGTTTGCACACGCCATGAGATGTTGTTGTGGCACTTCAAACTCTTTTGCATTTTTGGACTCAACTGCCTTTTGGCGGGGCGGTCTGATGCATGTGGTGTGTGTGTGTGTGTGTGTGTTTGGAACTACAGGCGTTTTGCATCTTTGGCCTTAACTGCCTTTTGGCGGGGCGGTCCGATGCACTGAGGGCGATGACATTTACAGGCACAAAGTTGTCGTGGATATTACTTTTGCTGCGTGGTGCGAGGTAAATATAGAGTTTGCAGAGCGGCTTTTTTGTGAAGCTGTGGATGTTAGGTTTTGGTTTTGATATGTCAGAAAGATATGTCAGAAGATATGTCAGAAAGATGTCAGAAAGAATGTCAGAAGATATGTCAGAAAGAGTGTCAAAAGATTTGTCAGAAAGAATGTCAAAAGATATGTCAGAAAGATGTCAGAAACATTGTCAGAAAGAATGTCAGAAGATTGCTTCCAATCAGTCTGCGATGTTGAGAGTAACAGAACACATTTCAGGAGATGAGTTGTATGTCTACCCTCACCTGACCCGATCAGGCTGACATAAGTCCGATGGATGCGGCAGCCTGTCTGAGTAGTTCAAGAAAGGAACATCGTGACCAAAGCCCATCTCACTAGTATCACTAAGCCAAGGAAACCTGAAATCAATGTTCTCAAATTCTCCATTCTTCCCATCATATTCTTAATGACAACCCTCACCTGACAACCTCCACCCGACATGTCATGGTGGGGATCACTCGAAGTAAAGTAATTTTCTTTTTTTGTTCGCCAAATGGTTTCATGATCCAATTTTTGACGTGCGCATATTTTTTTGCAGATGGGTGGGAACAAACCACCAACTAGATGAAGTTTTCCATGACCTACCTTTCTTTGAAACAATTTTTTCTGGCTCACCAGCCAGCGCCACGACGGGTGCGCTAAGAGAGCCATTGTTGAAGCCAGTTATGAGATGGAGAGTTGGGCATTGTGTTGGTATCATGACTGACAAGTGGTGGGTGGTGATTGCCAGGAGGTTGAAACACACAAAACGCAATAAATCTCTACCCAAAAACCCAGAGGGGATGGGTTATCAAGTGAATAGGATGTATATTAATGTATATATTCTATATATCTATCGTAGATATGATACACATACATACCTATACATAGATATGAAGATATTCTGTCGACATAGAGATATACCCATTACATGGGCTTTAACAGAGGTATGGGCCATTGTTGAAACTGTTGGTTCTGTTTACTATGACATAAACGCCACAAAAACTCAGCAAAATTCATCACTCAAACCCCTCAGGATTTCTTCCATCAACGGTATGTTGTGGAAAGTGGTGGTTGGGGGACTACTTTACCTTTAGGAAGGCCTATTTTCAAGGGCGAACTGTTAGTTTCAGCGCGGGTGAAACACCAACATAAGCCACCTGCTGTTTGTAAATCACCGATTTTTCTGGGTTCGATTCAGAAAGGTTGCGAATCCTCCAAAAAAGGGTTCCATTGGAACCGTTCCGGTTCCAATCCGTTGACTTGGATCCTGGGATCCCGGGGTTTTAAACATGTAGGATTTTTTCTGCATCCCAACTTGTGCGAAATTTCTGGTGATTTTTTTGGGCTTGGCTTACGGAAATCGAAGGGGCCCAACCCCCCAAGGCCTTCCACCCCACCAAGAAATCGGGCCTTATTGCCTTGCGGGACTATGAACCACCATCATCTTCACCCTTCTTGAAGGCCTTCTTTAAGGCCAAACATTTCCTAGGGTGGGTGAAATTTTTGGGGGTGTAAAGGCGGCCCCTTCAGATTTGGTATGAACTTCTGGGTGGTGGCAACTTCAAATATATTCAAATATTATTGATTTTCACCCCGATCCCTGGGGAGATGATCCAATTTGAGGAGCAGATTTTTTCAAATGGGTTGGTTTCAAACATCAACTAGACTTGTTCCAGGTCTCCTCTTGATCATCTTGGTCGCTTTGATTTGGGTAGCAGCTTCACAATTGATTGCACCTTGGTGTTTCCATGAGCAGTGAGGATCTTCTTCCCCTTGGTTTACGGTTACTTGGGGGGGATGACATACTACTGCAGTTATATAGGGGAATTTAGTAAGCCATTATGAATATTATAACGATCCCTAGGTGGTGGTTTCAAATATTTTTTATTTTCACCCTTATTTGGGGAAGATTCCTATTTTGACTGATATTTTTCAAACGGGTTGGTTCAACCACCAACCAGATCCACATTAAACCAATCAATAACAAAGGAATGTTTGGGGCCCGGTGGTTTGGGATTCCATGGGATACCCATCCCGTAATCCCGGGGGAATTGACTAAGCATGTTTTTGTTTTTAAGCGTTTCTGAAAAATTTACCGTGGAGAACGAGGTGATGGAATCAGATATGTTTTATTTTATTTTCAACCCTACTTGGGGAAATAATCCAAATTGAATGATATTTTTCAGATGGGTTGAAACCACCACCTAGAGAAGGACTGTGGGTTTTCTCTGTGTTTGTTGAGCAGTTTTTCAACTTTTTTCACCTGAGACTTGAGGGCAATAAACCCGATCCCCCCTGAAACTTGGGGGGTCGGAAGATCAGCAGCAATTAAGGTAGAAAGCAATGGCTTTCTGTCATGATTAAATTGGCAATTCATAGCGACCTCGGTCACGGAGGTCACTACCCAAAAGGTAGTGTAGTAATGTCCATTGTACTTAGTAACTGGGTGATTTCACCCCTATATAAGTAGGTTATAAGTCCCTTAAGTAGGATATAACCCAACTAACTAGTTACTAACTTCCATGGACATCCAAGTAAGGCTGTAAGGGAATCTGCAACCCAAAATGGCCGAAACATTCGGGGGTAAGGATTCAGAATAAGTTGCCCAGATGATATGGGATCTTAGATGGGATTCTTCCCCAGAAAATACGGATATGGAATCAGAAACCAATGGGGTGTATATGCGAGCAATATTTTTTAAATGGGTTGAAACCACCAGCCAGGAAGAAAGGCTTACACCATTGTACCTTATTGCTTTGTAAAGCCCCTATTTCTGGTGCGGTAGTTTTGATGGGGAAGGTTTACAATGAGAATTGAGCGAAACTCATTTCCCCAAAATGAGCAAAATGGGCTCCCACTTGATAGGGTTGGACATTTACACATGACTTTGATTCACTTGTCCGGTATTTTGTGCGAATATAATCATATAGAATTATATCCCCAAAAAAACTTCCAAATATTTTTCTGAGTAGATTTGTTTGGAACCCAAAACCATACCCTAAATACATTGACAATAACTTTTCAATTTCACTAATGGTTGGCTATCTAATTATACTGGTGGGACATCTTGGGAGTGACCATCCGGACATTCACCACGAGATATCTGCAGGGGACAGTCCGGCTACCTATATGTACAGGGATCACGAAATCCCAACCCATCTTTTGATCTGGTCAAATTAGCTCGCGACCTCACATTTTACCGATTTCACCCCCAAATGGTGGTGTAGTAAGGGAAATTCCCTTATTTCAGGGAAACCTAGGTTGGTGAAATATTTTCATTTGGCTAGTTTGATGGTTGTAAACCAGAAGATGTCCATGAAGCCCATGTGGTGTAGATACTTGAAAACTACAGCTTTTGCTTCAAGAGGTTTTTGTGTTTTAGATTGCTTTCAAGATCAGTCCAGCCCCAAAACAAAGAAACCATTTGAAATTAAAGAAACACCGGGGAAGGGCCACACTTATGGTGTGCCCAAAAGTTGTTTTTTTGTTGGCGTGCTTCAAATCTGACAATTCAACCCATTCAGATTTTGAGGGGAAAAACGCTCCCCCGTAATTTGAGGAGACCATCTTCAAAGATCAGAACTTTGATCATCCATTTTTTCTGACGTACTTCAATACCTGCGGCCTCTTGGATTTGGAGTTTTCGGATTTGGTCACTTGAACGTTGGGTGGTTAATTGGATGTACAAATTGTTAGGTGGAAAAAAGCCAGTCGGGGGGGTTGGGTATACCCCCTTTTTGGGCAAAAGCCGGCACCCCAACAAAAAACACGAAAATCATGATGCTCGGGCATAATAACAATAATTCACATCTAGGTGGTGGTTTCAAAGATTTTTTAATTTCACCCTTACTTGGGGAAGATTCCTATTTTGACTAATATTTTTCAAATGGGCTGAAACCACCAACCAGTTGTTTTTTTTTGGGGGAAACTTCAGAGAAACCTGGACTTGAACAGAAGTCGTGTAGCGTTTATTACGTTTTGTCGGGCAAATTCACTCCAGGGGCCGTCGACATCTTGGTCCAGATAGGTATGGTTCCAAGGAGGTTGTAACGGTGACGTAACATCATTCGGTCCAACGTGGAGAATGTGAACACCAAATTTCTGGGTAAATTATGGTGATGTCACGAGAAGTCTAGCATTTCACGAGAAGTGAATTGTAGAGAAAACGTATTTCCAAAATTGTCTTTTGAGAATCCATCCATCCATCCATATATCCATCCGCATAAACCTTCATTAGTCTTCACTTGTCACTATTACTGGGACCTGCAGATGCCCCCTTGGGAAAGGATATATATGAAGAACGCAACAAAGTATGTTGCAAAAGTTAGTGGTCGTTCAAGGCAAATTATTCCACGAGTTACCCTTCCTCCCATAATCATGGTTCATTTGAAAATGGATGTATCTCCAATATTATTCGTTTCCTTTCATTTCGGGGCCCAACTTTCCGCTTATTCCGCAAAACCCACGATTCTGGGTTTCGGCCGGGTATCTCCTCCCTGAGGTTTTACCTTTTGGCTTTTTGGAGCTGCGTGCTGTCGATTTTCACGAAGAGCAAGCTCAACTTCACGGGACGTTTCTCCCGAAGGCGGGGGGGACACGGGGTCGGCTGGTAAGCTATTTGCGCCCAGGTTGTCACAGACAAAAATGGCTCAAAAACTTGCAAAAATAAGCAGATTCTTTTGAAATGGGTAGTGCTTTGAAACATTTTTTCCATGTATGGTATATTTACCTACATATCAACCAAATGTAGGTAAATGTAATATACATGGATGCTATGGGTAGGGGAATGATGCCAAATTTTGGACTGCTTCCTTTTTTTCTCGGATGGCTTCTTCAACCACCAAATTTGAGCTTGTATTTTGGTTGGAACTCGTCAATTGTTGTGGGACAGACCCTCTTTTTCTAAGGAAGCCTTATAATAAATAGTTGTAAAACTGTAGGTGAAATGTATGTGAAACTCAGCCCAGCCCTTTGTTTGGAGCAAACCAAGTACCTTCTCTAGGTGGTGGTTTCAAATATTTTTTTATTTCCACCCCTACTTGGGAAATGATCCAATTTGACTAATATTTTTCAAATGGGTTGTAGTAGGATGCTCTCCGTCCGGTGGAAAAACCGCTCAACCTGGCAAAAATCTCTGGGAGATGCCATGATACTTCTAGTGCATACAGTGTTTTATACACAGTATATAGTGATATATTTTTTTCTAATGTGGCCTGTTTTGTAGGGGTTTGACCTTCAAAAATAGAGGTCAGGTATGTACAAATGTGTATTTTGTATCTTAGATCATTTTGATATTTTTTTCAAAAATGGTACCCCCCCTGAAAACTATAGTCATATCCACTGAAAATTGATGGAAGATGAAAATTCATTTTTCGAAATTGGTGGATATTCCTTCATTTTCAGGCGGGGGTTGGAGGGTTGTGCGGCGAGGTATCAGAAGTTGTCGGCTTTGCATTTTAGAACATACTGAATTGAGCAATGAAAAAAGGGTCCCTGGTTGTTGAGGTTATATAGGGGGTTATACTACCCTATGGGGTTTACAATAAAACCATTATTAAGGACTCCTATTAAACAACCAGTATTTCAATGGAAAGTAGGAAGTTTGTTTTACGGGAACTGTTTGCTTTTTAAACGAGTAGGAAGTGGGTTATAACCCAGTTACAAATGAAACCATATGTATTGGGATGAAATCAGGTCGGTGGCACGTGGTTTTCCAGGTTTGTGATCCTCAGTGCCTTTGCGAAATAGTATCATGGTATTCTACTCTTGATGGTGTTCCAATCCTACTGGGATGTCCATGGTACTTAGTAACTAGATTATAAATTATAACCCCTATATAAGTAGGTTATAAGTCCCTTAAGTAGGTTATAACCCAACTTACAAACTAGTTACGATCACTTCCATAGACATCCAAGTACCACCCCTCGTTAAAGGTGCAGGATGTCCGTTGTCAATGAAGTACTACAGGTAGGAATGTCTTTCCCCCATCAATCACCCGGATGGTTTCAAATCCCTGACTACACCCTACACCTCGCCATTCAATATAATGTAGATACATACGTACGGGAAGAATAGTCGGACAATAGGAGTGTTATATTGGTGTAACATATATTACGTAACATGAACTTCTATACCAGCACCTTCCAAGGGGTGCCAATTAATCCTAAAGGATGGTGAATTGACACCCTTTAGGAACCATTTGGCACCCTTTGGAAGGTCCAGGTATTATCTCTACTCACTATCGATCCTATCTTAATTTATTCATCCTCCGACAAAATTTCATGAACTTCCCCGGAAGAACTTTTCGTTTATCAAACAGCTCAGGCGGTTTCAAATATTTGTTATTTTCATCTCTACCTGGCGAAAGGATCCACTTTGACTAATATGTTTCAAAGGGGTTGGTTCAACCACCAACTACACCCTGGAAAACTAACATGTCCCCTAAAAAGGGACTATTTCAATAGGAAATACATCTTCCAACCATCAATTTTCAGGGGACATGTTAGTTTTCGGGAGTGTAGTTCCCATCTTTCCATCGTTAAACCGACGAATGCGTTTCTCCTGATCCAGGAGACCAGAGCGGCGATTGTGAAGGGTCCGATGTCTCGCCGGAACCGTCGTTTCTGCAGCGCTTGCGGAAATATGGTGTCTTGGCAAAACCTTGCAGAATGAACTGGAGGGGTTGCTGGGATGTCCTGCCGGTACTTAGTAACTAGATTATTTCACCCCTATATAAGTAGGTTATTTTCGTCCCTTAAGTAGGTGGAATAACCCAACTTACTAACTAGTTACGATCACTTCCATGGACACCCTAGTAATTTCCTTTTTTGTTTGCAATGTCAGGGTGCACTTGCGTCACACAGGATTTTTTTTTAAATATGATTTTGGACATTGGATGCATTGGAAATCGTTGGAAACCACAGTTTTAGTTGACTTTGTTCATGTGATTACCATCATCCTCATCATCATCATCATCATCATCATCATCCTCATCATCCTTATCGTATTCTCATCCTTCACCTCTACTCCTTGGGTGATGACATCCTAAGCGCACACCGTTTTTGCGGTATCAAGGCATCAAACAAATGCCATCCACATATATCCACGTATCATGTTGAGTAATTTGCCTCCCAAAACCATCCAACAAGAGACCACGTCAGCATCTGTTTTTTTTTTTCCGCCCCAAGGTGAAAATTAGCTCAAACTACACGGTAGCGAAAGTAGATGGCGCAACGCCACTCCCAAGTTCGGTGGCGATTTGTTTTCGGGGCCATGATCAACCAATACATGGGAGTGAACCGCCATCGATTCTTTTCAGGCGGTATACTTTTCGAAAGGTGACATTTTGAAAAGTTATCGCAAGATCCCATTCCCGATCTCCCAATCAAAAAAAAAAGTGCATCCACCATGAAGAAACGCTGCGATGTGAAGCGACGTGAATCGACGTGATGATATCCTTCAAGATCTGTGGTGGCGTCGATCAACTCCCATTAGTTCCCTGTGTTTCGGGGATGGTTATGAACCCAAACAGTAGAGATTTGTATATACTCATGTTGTAAGGATTCCCTTATTTCAAGGTGAGATGACCATCTATCCCATCTCTCCAATATCTATAAGGCCTTTTTTTATCGACCCAACTTCACCAGCACATCTAGCATCATCTAGCTACGCTGTAAACTGCGCTTTTTCAGGTGCTATGGCTTTAGTTGTCAGTCCTGCATGGCTCGCTGCAAACTATCTCTTCAACCTTTCCTTGGATTATACCTCCGTGGCATCTTGGAGTCCCAACCACTGCACCCCTTGGGAATCATGGAAAAAGTTGAGCACCATGTGTGTGGACACATGTCCGTTTTTTTTTAAATTAAAGGAACTTAGACATCAAAGGTAAACCAAGATAAGGAGAAATATCAACCATTTCATTTTATACCATTTTGATAGTATGTACCAACAAAAAACAAGGTTATCTTCAAAGGCTACCACTGTTTAAAACCGCTGAAAATTTCCTAGGGAAAGATCTTGACTAGGTGGTGGTTTCAAATATTTTTATTTTCATCCCTACCTGGGGAAGATTCCCAATTTGACCAATATTTTTCAAAGGGGTTGAAACCACCAACTAGTTAAGATTCCACAAAAGCCATCGGTTTTTCCCATCCAGGATGAGTTTTTCCCTGTGAGCTTTAGGCGTCGAACTCCATGTTTTCCACCACCAGCAATTTGTTTCTTGGCTTACCCGAAAAATTGGTGAATCCAACCACGGCGGGGAGTCCTTGGTCATTTCTATGTGATTCATGATTAAATTTTGGTGAAGTTTTGGGACAATTTGGCCAGATTGTTGTTGTTGGGGGGCTTTGGAACCATCAACTAACGGTGAAAAAAGTTGGTTTGGGTCGGTGGCTTGGGTTTGGGCTGGGGTACACCGAGAAAGTAGCAATCCCGGATTCATTTTCGGGGATCCAATCGGAAGCCATTTGGCACCAATGAACCATTAGTTGATTTCCAGTTTTTAAGGTTGGCATCATTTATGGCTTTTCTCAACGAAAACCCCCCCCGGTAGCACGTACCCCCTCCAGAAAATATGGCCTTATGATCAGGGCTTATTTTATTAACCATTGGTTTCCCTTATTAATAAGGGCGAAAATTCAACCCTTATTTCTGGGGGGATGTAGGTTATAGGGGGGGTTGGTTGAGAAACGCCATTTTCATCATTTTTCTGACCATTTTTGTAAGGTGGACCATGGTCTTTTCCGTTTGCTTCTTGGGAGAACGCCTCAATCCCATTCATGTCTTAGCGGTGATCTTCACCATGGCAGGCCCGACGGGTGCACGAAGGATCGTGACGGATGATGATTCCAAAGGTTGTTTCACTACATCCCTAGAGCACACGCCTGGCAATTCCCCTACCCAAATATGAAAGGAATCCCTCTTTAGCCTTTTGGTAAAGGTTTAGGTGTGTGTTCCAAAGGTGTGTTGAAACAAACTTTCAAATGATGATGATGATGATGATGATGATGATGATGATGATGATGATGATGATGATGATGATGATGATGATGATGACAGACGTGGACACAGGGGACACAGAGTGCCCGATATCACCCGACTGGGTCCCTCTGTGACCAAATTCACCCAACGACGGAAACACATGACGTGAACCAACATCATAGCTATATCATACTAGTAGCTGGTATTTGTAGTTGATCTTTGGTTTGTTTATAAGGGGGTTATACTACCCAGTTATGTTGGGATAATAATAAACCATTATGAGGATCCCTATTGAACAACCAGTATAATGGAAAGTAAGAGTTTTTTTTCCGTGGCTCATTTGTTTTTTAGGTGACGTTTTCGCTTTGGACTATTATGTGTTTTTTCACCATGAAGTCACCATTCGGTTGGAATATTTTGTTGAATCTTTTCCAACAATTTTGGCAACATCCAAGTAATTCTCCTGAAAGTATATGGGTGTTTCCAAAAATAGGGGTACCCCCAAATCATCAATTCTAATAGGGTTTTCCCTTATAAACCATCCATTTTGGGGGTTGGGTACCCCTATTTTTGGAAACACCCATATAAAAATCCCAGGGATAGGTTTTTTGATATTCCATTGTATCACATTCAAAAAGAGGAGCGTGTTAGGTCCTTCAATTCCTTCAATCCATCCATCCCAAGTTGGTGCGAGGGATTTTGTGAAATGCCGATTCCCTCCAGCTGTTTTCTGCCTCCTGGAAACAAACATAGCTCATCAATTGGGTTGCTGGTCGCAGACCAGCACTTAGGAATATGGAACCAATGCCCACTGCATATTCTATCTCCCCTGTCAAAATTAGGTTAAGTTTGGGCCATAGTCTATCTCAATGAACTTTTTTTGGGTATTCTAACTGCCAGTCCATAGTAAATTCAGTGGGGAATCCTCCCACCCCATGGATTTTTGTCAATGATTGAAGTTCCATTCCTGAAAATTCCGTTGGTGGGATCTACTTGTGTCAAATCAAATAAAGGTCCGAGATTCTGGTACTGAGCAGCCAGAATGACCATTTTTTTGCCAGCAACATTTTCCCAAGGATCAACAAGCAACAAGGTGGGGGGGGTTGTTGTGTTTTTCTCACCAACCAGGATCAGTTAGATTTTTCAGGTACAGTAATTACATAGCATTCCTTGTGCATTTAGATGACTTGTCTGATTTCTGAAGCATCAACAGTAGGGTAAAACAGCTGTCAGGCTCAGGCATGGTAGCCACTGCTGATGCAGACGAAGATGGTGCGGCCAAAGCGAGTTGGATAGGTTACATGGAAAGTATAGCTGTGCTGGGTGGTGAAATGCGATGGCATATGGCTACATTTGATGTTACATTTGATACTACATCTAGTGACATATGGCTATGGTTCAAAAACATATTCTGAATGATTACTTAAAATGGACCTGCCAAGACAACACCTCACCAGGTCTTTTTGGTCTCCCTTTGACTCATAGCCATATTTTTTCATTTGAAGTTTAGTCCTACCTTAGTTGCAGTTCATGGTTTTTGTTTTTCCTTGTTTCTTGTTCCGGCTCAGGTGATTCTTTAGCACTGCTCTCTGCTTGTGTGTTCCTTGGACTTCACCAAGAAGTAGGACTTACGAAGACAACAGGAAATTCCTCCAAAAAAACCTCCAA
This sequence comes from Breviolum minutum Mf 1.05b.01, assembly GCA_000507305.1. Classification (NCBI taxonomy): domain Eukaryota; class Dinophyceae; order Suessiales; family Symbiodiniaceae; genus Breviolum; species Breviolum minutum. The sequence goes on from DF241721.1 coordinate 57,411, forward strand.
GACAACTCGTGCGAACAGACAAACAATCTTAAGCACCCTGAAAATATGATGCGATGAACCGAAAACTAACAGCTGAAAACCTCTGATGGTTTCTGTCGATGGTATTTCCTCTTCCAATTGAGACATGTTCAGCTGGCAGCTGTGTAGATAGTCACCCCAAAAGCTGCCAAAGTAAGGGAATCCCCCTCAAAATGCCACGAAACATTCAGGTTTAGGAATTATAGTGAGGATAGGGAATGTACGAATTTTGAATATCCCCTATATGGAAAATCCACATGTTGAATAGGGAATGCATCTTCAAAAGGTCCATTTTTCATTGCAGGCGGTTAGTGTACGGGAGGGTAGTATCTAAAACATGCTTAAAAGGCGGTTTTGAAGGACAAAGCAAAACAAAAAAGTCATGACTGTTGGGATTGGTTGGGTATGATTTTGTTCCTTTGTCCAGACGAATGGTCCATGATTTTGTTCAATTGCTTCATGTTCGGTATGAACAAAAACTTCACCCAGATGAAGCACCATTCTTTCATAGGAAACCCCTACTCTTGCTGGGTTTTTCATGCAGATTGCTGCAAAACCGATAGGGGCCCACCCTAAAACGATACCCAAAACGATACCATCAGGAAGGTCTGTACAAGGTTTTTTCCACTGCAAAACCGATTGACATCCCACTCTACTTGAGGATGTCCCTTCACCATGTACCAAACTTTGTCCGTAACTCATATGGATGTTTCCGAAAATAGTGGTACCCCAAAACACCCCAAAATGATCATTTTTTAGTAGAAAAAACCCATGGTTGTTGGGTAAACCCACCATTTTTAGGAAACCCCCATATGTTAGTTTCAGGATCCGGGTGTATATAAAACTCCATTGTAATAATCACTGCAGCTCGTCTCGAATCGTCTTCTCAACGCCCACGGACCTTGACCTCAGGTATGGAGGCTATACCGTGTTATTGAAGCCGCTTGTCTTTTGCGGCATTTTGAACCGAGTTTTTTCAAGGATCCGTTTCGTTACGTCGTTGTTGTTGTCCCCCCAAAACCAAAAAAAACGGCAGAGGGGTTTTCAAATGGGATGATTGTCTTTTCAAAGGCAAATGTTGTCTTGTGATTATAGTTGAAGCTATGTATGTATATATATATAAAAATTATATAAAATTTCTTATTTCTGGATTTATGTTTATGGAAAAGGTATCCATCAATGGCCGCAGCCTTATGATGAACATTGGCCGCAGCCACGTGATTGGGGATAGGACAAATGGTGGAACACACATCAGTGGTATGGATCATGGTCGCAACCAAACTCAGACCGCTGGAATACCTCAGAGGTTGTTGAACCGCAGTACAACCCCAAAATGGCCGGTGGCCGCAGCCCACAGACCGCTGGAATACCTCAGAGGTTGTTGAACCGCAGTACAACCCCAAAATGGCCGCTGCCAATTGGTGGCCGCAGCCCAAGCATCCAAAATCGGCCGCTGCCGGGACAGAGACGTCACCAGTAGATTTGCTTCAAGCAAAACAACAGAATGATTATTGGAACGACATAGAGTTCTTAGAGAAACAGGAAGCCAAGGATCGGAAGAGACGTCAAGCCCACAGATTTAACCTGAAGGAACGTCGGTGGGAGGCCTTTGAAAGGGTATCCATGCTAGAGAACGATACTTTGGATTACAGACCAATCCATGCTGGAAAGAGGAAAACCCTGAGCAATCAAGTGCTGCATGTGGCTCAGCAATGTGAAAACAGCGTAGCCAACACCCTTAGCAGCACATTGCCAAGGACACCCACTGACTGGACAAAACAACAGTCAGATGACGAACAAGCCAACAAAACATCGGGTCAGGACCCCCAGCCGGCTGCTTTAGAAGAACCAGACGTCAAGAAACATAAAGGCATGCGAACCAATGACAACACTGCGCAACAGTTGTTGCATTTGGCTCCATGGATGATCCAAACATTCCAGACGGATCAACCAACAGATCTGGGACGTGCACATCCCAGTATTGAGAGGAAAGATGCCAAATTCCGCTGGGCACCCTACTCAAGAGTACCACCACGGTTAAATAACATGGTGAAGCATTCATGGCAACAGGTGGCCGCTCCACCGTATGGAATACAATTGATTGAGCACTTCCAAAAATGGAAAGCACAGAACAGCTCAAGCAAGTAGAGTTTCACACTTGCACGCGGGCCACTGCCTGAATTTGATAACTGAACTGCTGCTACAAGGAAAATTCATTCTTGGTAGTTTCTTGGATGTTACGATTTATTGATATATCATCCAGATACAGGTGACGGATAGTGTATATACGGATTTAGTATATGAACGAAGGCATAGAATGTATACAGGGAAGTCGGTTTGACAGACGGTTGTATACTACTTAGTCATTAAGGGAATATCCCGTTTGGAAATATTTCGTGGTAATATATATTTATCTGATATCCTTATCCGAAATGCACATGTGTTTACTTGACATACGCTTGGGAGAAATAAGTCATTCAAGGATCCCTTTACTCAATTCAAGATGTATCACAGAGGATAAGGTTCTATATATATATATACATGTGTATTTATAAATATGTAAGTATATGTATTTATTGTTCATATCATAAGAGTTTTACTCTAGCGCTTCTCGATTCCATGCTTAGATATCCAATATTTAAATATTTATATACATACAGGTGAGTAAACAAAGACTTCAAGATTCTAGATAGTCACGGCACGCCAAATATGAAAAGTCATTGAACATGCTGTCCATCCATGCAGACGTGTAACCTGGCGAGGAAGTCTCCGCGAATGCCACCGCAGTGGAATCCTCAATGAAGAGAAGGGATCAATACTCTCATTAAACCTGTAGTGAGACATCAGTTCATTCTAAAAATACGACAAACATTGAGTCATTTCGGCGAGGGCCGAACTGAATGCACCGCTGATGGACATAATTCAAGAGCCCGCTGGCAAGGACCCTCCAAATGGCACCACCGCAGTGGAAGCCTTAAACACTTGGATCCGCAGACCCAATGAAGACAACAAACATCAACACTGATATCCGCAGCGAGCAATTGATCGGGACACACCGACCACAGTTATGGTTACGTCATAGACTCCTTCATATCTGACCCTTTTAGGCGACATCACACCAACCACCGGTGACATTGGCATTGTCCTTAGACTTCGGAGCAATTTCTCACAGGTTTGGACCTCACTGTATATCGAACGTTTCACCCTAAGTTTTTTTTTTTGGGACGGTCAAGTCTAACGCAGGACTACGGTATGACAGGATCAAGTTCTGAATCCGAAAGTATGGACCTCGAAAGTCAGGTGCGGTCATGACCTTAAAAGAAAGACTTGTTGCCATCCGCTAGGCGGCACGTCGTGTGGCTACACTTGTCATGGACCATAGTAAGATACGTCCATAAACTTCTGACATTCATTTCATATTAAATGCAAGGACCGCATACATCGTCTTCCAGGGTGCCATATTCGCTACGATGCCAAGACCCTAATTCACCACAGATGATGAATCATCCAAGTTTGCCATTGTCCCCTTTGGTGTTTTTGAGGAAGAGTCAGCCCATCTCTGGGAGACAATGGTGCAGGTCATGATTTGGCTAAGTCTCCTTGCAGAGTTATCTTTGATTGATCTAGATAGCATTGAAAATTTAGCTGAGTTTTGTCGCACCCTGCTTGAGCGAGTAGGAAATAGACCAAGGATGCGTGACTTTGCACTTACTTATTGGTTGGCGGGGGCCCGCATGTCAATCATGCGTCTCAATGGCAGACCACTCATCGAAATGATCTTGGCGCCGCTCTTTGTATGCGCGGAGCAACAAGAGAAGAGAAGCAGCAGCCTTAGCAGCACAAGCCCTGCAAGGAAAGTGGGGCCGAAAGGATCTGCTTCGAAGGCAGGAGATGATGTGAGTGGCAGTGATTTGAACTTTCGTTGTTGTTTACTTCGGTTATTGTGAGCTCAACTCTTCGCATTTCATTGCAGGCTTCATCGAAGCCTCCAGTGACTGCAGAAATGGCACCTGCTACTACTGCTACAAGGTGGGGTGTCATGTTTTCTTTGCATCGCAGACATCAACGACCCGTAGCCTGATGACACGAGCCAGTGTCTTGGCTATGGTTCGTCTGCTGGACATGTGCCAGAAGATGCACGAGCCGCCGTGCGAAGTGTTGCATAACCAGAAAGTGTGGCCAGAAACAGACGTTGCCCGACGGGTGATAAAAGATGGTATACTTTTTCTATCACTGTATTCGCCGCTGAGGAGCATCCTCCAGCCAAGCTGTTCGAGACCCTCAGATGCGCAGAGCATGCTGATCGGTTCAAGAAAGTGTTCGAAGACCAGATGCGTCCTCTTGGTGCCTACTGGTACTTCGGCTCACCACCTCCATACTCGCATTCAACTAAGGCATTACAGTTTTTGCAGGACTTGAAAAGTCATTAAATTGAGAACAGAAAATTGGTGAGGAGCCTTAACGAAATTTTGTTAGTGACCTTTGATGTGCAACATTTATACCGTGTGACTCCAGAGCAACCACCAAATTTAGAAGTGACAGCCTGAATTTGAACTTGAAAGAGCTGTCAATTTCATTTCCATGCTTCCCTTGAGTGCTATCTTCCCTGAGGGGCTAAAGAGCATCACTGTGATAAGGTTTAGATATATCTGCTGGAGGAATTTTGCATTTAATAATCTAGCTGGTGGGATCACCATGTTGTTTTGGCCCAGAAAGGGGATAGCCGGGAATTTGGAGCAGGCTTTGGTAAATTAGCCTTATGGATCATCTGGCATTAAGCCTATTAGAGCCCAAAAGGAAAATAGCAGTCCGGATCTTTCCCATTTTGGTGTGAAGTTGGAAATCATCGTAACTATACAATTTTTTTATTCCTGGATTTATGTTTATGGAAAAGGTAACCATCAATAAATATCAATGAAAGATTCCAATGGTTTGGGGATACGTTTCAAAGATTTCCTTGTCTGCTATAGAAGGAGGGAATTTGAGTGTTTTGGGAGCCTCAGGATTCTTGAAAAATCCACTTGTAGTGGACACAATCCACTTGTGAAGGCGGTTGCAAGTTACAAATATTTGGTTTGCTTCTTGGTGTACTTATCCATTTAAGGGCGCAAAATCAATAAGGCCAAGGACTATACCTGGTGTACTGGTGTATAGGTGATATATAGTCGAAAATTGACTGATTCTATGTTGCCTACCGGCTACCAAAAGCAGAAAAATCTGTTAAGATACTATTCGACGCACATCTCGAAGTGACAGCCTTTCACCAAACCATTGGTCGAATGAAAGCCTGGTTGGCTATCCCAAATTTCTAAATGTACTGCAACAACCTAAGTGGGATGAACATATGAACGAATTGTTAATGATGAGCCAATTGGTAGGTCCTATTCCAGGAAACCAATGTTGAGTAGGCTTTTTTTTTGAACACATGAGAAAAACACATCATGGTAAAGGAGGGCTCCAAACCACCCAGAAAGGCCTTACTTGGATTTATTGATTACCATGAGAGCTGTTCGTGCTGTTGCACTGCTAGGATGTCAGTGTTGGTTCATTCAAGATCAATGGTGATCAGATCAGCGGGTTAATAAACCACTTCTAGTGCAAGTATCATCGTGGGAACTAACGATTTTCCAAGGCAAAAAACGGCTACTATATTTATATAGATACGTATATATCTATATATATTTATTTATATTTATTGAGGTTAATGGCAATGTTATAACCCAGTAACTAGATATATTTATCAAGCTTAAAAGGAACAACACAAGTATACAACAAAGATTTTTTTGTCTAGCCATCTTTTTTTTTAAATGAAAATCACATCCAACCTCCAACCTACAATCGGATCTTTTGAAATTTCTTTCATGACTTCTCAACCGTAAAACGCCGGTACCTTTCTGAAAATTAAAATACAGTATCCACTGAGAAATGATGCTTGGTTCCGCTGATTCACGTCCTTTGAAAAAATGGTCCCTAAAATAGGGCCGACAAAATTCGTTCATTTTTGGGGAGGGTAGATAACTCGCTGGTGTCCCCGAGGCACTATGTGCCTGAAGAGGAGGAAGGCCTTGCAATGCCCACGTTGTGCCTTTACCCTCGGTGGGCTGGGATGGGTGGGATTCCAGTGAAGGGTTCGATGGGATCCAGTTGGGTTGGTTAGTGGGATGTCCTGCCGGTACTTAGTAGCTAGATTATTTCACCCCTATATAAGCAGGTTGGATACGTCCCCCAAATGGGTGAAATAAAACCAACTTACTAACTACGTACTGATCACTTCCATGGACACCCTATGTCCAGGGAAGGAACATATCTGGCCCAAATTATAGCGACCGAAAACACGACCGATTTCACCCCAAATGGTGGTGAAAATTCCACGGGGAAATGGGACTTTCCAGTGACTTTCCAGGGTTTCAGCCTAAGGTTGGTGAAATTTCCATTTGGCCAGACAGTCTTCCCCTACGAATCGGGTTGGGAGTTTTGGAGTCGATGATTGATTTTCCGGCCCTTTTCCCGTTTCGCTGGGCTTTGTGATCGTTTTTCTGGAGGGTAGTTTAGCATGTTTGCGACAATGGCGTGATTCCATGCATCATATTGGATAAATGCAGGCATAAGCAAAATACCAGTCCCATGGATCTCATGTGATGGGAGTGAACAAGTGTTGAGTTGGTGAAGTGGCGAAGCGGCGAAGTTGGTTTGGTTCTTCAATGTGTGTCTCACAGTGAAAGGCCTCCTGAAATCCTAATATCTTGGATTTGTTTAAGGTGATTTTTGACTTTCCACCATGGTAAATCACCACTCAAACTACCATTTGGGGGAATATTGTTTTTTTCAAACCACCGAACATACTTCCTATTGAAAACAGACCCACATCTTTTTTACAGTTTTCGGAAACATTTTGATATATGAACGCATAAAATACACTATTCGAAGTACGTACCCAAAAAAGGAGTGCATTTTCGTCAGGCGCGTGGCCCGCCACTTCAAACCCCTTCAAACCCAGTTTTTTGGAGCCTTGTTCCCTAAAAATCATTGGACCCCCCAACGGAGGGGTGAATAAACCTCTATAGCAGGGGTCTATACGTCCGGAAAAAAATAGCCGCTTTTGAGGGGTCAGGATTCTTAAAGTTGCCGTTTTTGGAAAAAACCCTTTACAACAACAATTTTGACCTATACCCATGACGGATCCATGGGACGACCCTTGTATATTTCCCTACATTTGCCATAAAAATCCAAACATTCATGCAGTTTAAACATACAATCATCCGATGCATCCGTCATGGGTGATTATGCTTAAATGGGGATTTATATGATACTGACCAGGCAAATGGGCCAGGTAATGAAACTTTAAATTGATGTTTCAACTATATATTCCAAACATTGGGGATGGAAAAACATAACAAATCCAACTTCAAGGTTGTGATCGTGGATTGTTTTCCGTGTATATAAATGTAGTTAAATGTACAATTTCCATGGATCCTATGGGATAGATACTGACCATGTATGGTATATCTCCCTAAAATCCAACCATTTATGTAGTTAAACATATGCAAAATCACATGGATCCTATATGGGTATAGGAAAAAAGCACAAAAAATCCACCCAACTCTATGGGGTTGTGAAGAAAAACAACTGGAAAAATCCGAGGTTTGGATGCATCGGTCTGATTGTATTACTCTGTGGTTGGCCATTTTTATTTCTCTTCGATCGCATCGGTTGGGAGGAGAACTGGTCCACGTTTTTTTTGGGAAAGTGGGGAAATGAAGAGCTACTGGGTTGTTGCTGTAAGTCAGGCCGTTTTGTGATGCTTTAACTGTTCATGGTTCAGGAATCTGGCGAGAAAATCCACCGAAGACGTATAAAACCCTGTGAATGGTGGGATAATCTTCATCCCAAGTGGTGCAGGATTTCAGCCATCAACAGTAGGTGGTGGTTTCTTCAATATTTTTTATTTTCACCCCGAAAATTGGGGCAGATTCCCATTTTGACGAGCATATTCTTTAGATGGGTTGGTGAAAAACCACCAACCAGACAGCTGACGTGACTTGATCCTGCGGTTTGGTTCGCCTTGATTTGTGAAGTTTAGGTGGGTTGGGTAGGTGAACAGATTTTTTTTCCAACATCATCGCATTTTTCCCCGATGATTGGTAAATCAAAACATGCAATTTTACATATAAATTTGTTTAGGGGAAAATTGTTCACAATGACTTCATTTTAGCAATTGGAGGCTTGTGAAATACTAATAAGGCCAGAGAAGTCTTTGGAGATAAGATGAGTCATAAGCCTGTGGGAAGCAGTTGAAAGGGAATTTTCTCCCAAACTGACCCAGCACTTCAGGACATTGGAGGTTGAAGACATATTCAATAAACACTTGAGGAGGTCCACGTATCTATATATTTTGATATACATACACATATCCGATATCCTATGTTTGGGCCTGGGTTGTCGCAGGAAATCCCTTTGTTTTTAGCAGTGTCGTATGATTCCTCCCGGAAAGCTTTAGTTCGGAAGCAAACATGTGAGCGATGAAAAAAAGCTGGTTGTTTAGGGTATATAGGCTATAGGGGATTATACCGCCCACTTATATAGGGATTATAATAAGCCACAATAGGAGCCCAATTGAACAACCAGTATAAATGGAAAGTAAGAGTCAGAGTTTTTTTTTCGTGGCTCATGTGAATCATTCAAGCATTGTTTCATATTGGGGTTGCATTTGAAGGTCAAAGAAGATGGCACGGCCCCACAAACCTAATATAGGTTTCATGATTCATCACCCTAAATGTAGGGACACTTTTTTTTGGTGGAGGTACTTTTCACTTAGATATCCTGGTGATCTGATTTTTGCTTCCTCCAAAAAATCATGGTTCAAAGGAACATTTCGTTGCCCTGGGAGATGAATGTCGTCTCCAACCAGTTTTCATTTCGCCACGTACCGGGTTCTTTGAAAAATAAGAGTTATATATACTCCCCCAAAACAACTCACATGGCAATGGGAACTTTCCCATTTTCTTGTAGGAAATGCATCTTCATTCATATTTCCAATTTTTCAGCCATGTTTAGTTAAACTGAAATGGTAGATATCCCGACATCCCCATCTCATCCCGATGGAAACATGGCCCACATCCAGCTGAATCTGTAGGACTTCGCGTGGCCACCGGACTCGGTCTTGGGGTCCTTAGTGATCAATGTACCTCGGTCTGGCTCGGTAGAACATCCCATGGAAGATGGATTTTTCCGGCCATAGGTTTACCTACAACCATCACCCATGGAAAAAAACCTGGAAATTTTGGGGTTGGTGAATTTTTTGGGAGTACACCCTGGAAGATTAACGGCTGGAACCTACAAATCACCATGATTTTGAAAGGAAAAATGATCATTTGAACCAAACCTCCATGTTTTTTCATGATGATTATGTGCAAAAAAGCCGTTAATTTCTTCCGGGGTGTAGTGTAATGTTTTCGCAAGGTTGCAGATTTGTCTACCATTTTCAAGAAAACAAATCCGCCACAGATGATACCGGACCGACACGGATCTAAAGATTGGTGGTGAAATAACCAGGATGAGGAAATGAATGGCCACGAGGAAAAGGACCATATGTTTGAACCATACTTGGATGTCCATGGAAGTGATTGTAAGTAGTTAGTAAGTTGGGTTATTTCACCTACTTAAGGGACTTATAACCTACTTATATAGGGGTTATATATAACCCAGTTACTAAGCACGATGGACATCCCAGTAGGAAATGACGCGCACATGAACCATTAGGCATTCTGTTTGAGCACTTGCCGGTTTGGATAAAGTTACACGCGACTGGCATATCAAACTTCCTTATCATCCCCTGCAAATATCTGGGCAATTTATAGCGACCTCAGCCGAGGTCAGCCCAAAATGTGGTTTAGTAAAGGAATCCCCGCAAAATCTGTCAATTCAGGTTTAGGAAATAGTGTAAATTGCCCAGAAAAAGACCTGGGCTATGCTTAGTGACAAGCAGATGAGCAAGGGATGACAATGGGTTCCAGAGAACGGATTTTGATGCACTGCTCTCAGACTGTGTTTCCCAACTGGAAGTTTAACATAGACCCATGATGGATGATAACCCCTATAAGTAGGATTATAACTGAACCCTACTTACCCATTGATTTTGGGCCATTTATAGGGGCCGTTTATAACTCCATTTGTAAACATGTTTTATTTTCACCCCTACCTGGGGAAATGCTCCAATTTGACTAATATTTTTCCAATGGGTTGGTTCAACCACCAACTAGCAACTCCCTCCTCAAAGCTGCGACTTTTAACAAGGAGGTTTTCACCTTTCAAACTGTGGGTAAGAAACGGCCATAAAAAAGGCCGTTTCTTGATAAACTCGACTGGTGGGGCAAACATATCTTTAGGGAGGGTCGTTTTCTTGGGATTCCCGTGACGTGAAGATTGCATTTTACAAAACCCACCCAAAGCTTCGGATGATGTTTTGTTGCAGGAGAATGGAAAAACGGATGGGGTAAAAAATGGTGCAAAATTCCCCATCAAGAAAAAAAACAACCGCCAACAAAGAAGTCAGCTTCCAAGTGACCTTTTGATAACCCAAATGGAGGTCACTTAACCCCTGAAAAGGTCACTTAAAACACCCAAAAGGGTCACTTGGAAGAACCTGGCAAATTTTTTCCAATCAGGCTTTGATTGGTACCAATTTGAGCGATGTTTTATGGGCCTATGCGGTGCAATTGACCACACCTCTCACTGCCACTGAGTTGTCGTTGTCGGCTCCGGGGGTGAATATTGGGGGGGCCCAATCCTTGGAGGTTGGGCAGGTTGTTGTTTTAAGGGTTTTCGCTTGTAAACCACTTACAATTTCCTCAAAATGTCCGAAACATTCAGGTTTAGCAATTATTTGCTCAGATCAATGGTTTGTAAATAACTAGGTGGTGTTTTTTTTTGAAAAGATTTTCTATTTTTTACCCCGAAAATTGGGCATTCATGATCCAATTTGACTATATAATATTTTTCAAATGGGTTGGTTCAACTACCAACTATAGTAATATAGGCTAGCCTAGTTTCTTATTATATCGAATTACTTTCTAGGTGACATGGACCTCTAAGTGTGCTGTAGCCATACCTCTTGTTTGTAGAGAGCCCGGGGCCCGGGGCATCCCTTGTTATTTCTAACGCTGAACAATCACTAAGTTTTGTCAGAGATTATACATAGACGCATTACTAGTTTACATTTGAGTTCTATCCATCACTTGGTTTTGTGGTCAGGGTTGGTTGGATGAAATGCTCCTCACGTTTAAACTCTCTTCCCAATTTTCATCCAAGGCTACCTTGGGTTTGTCACTGACAGTACCATTTGGAATGATCTCGGATGCAGTGCTACGGAAAAAGCACTTCAATCTGCAGTACATCTTGGGATCTTTGCTAGTAACCTGGCTGAATCAGACAATGGCTTTACCTGACAACAGCCCGGTAAACAAATCACACCCCAAAGGATACATTTGTATATCTAGCTGTCACTCGCGAAACGGAAGATGGTGAATCTGTGTAAATTTTGGCCAGATTGGTTGGCTATTGGTTTCTTGAATCACTTAAAGGATGTATACATCATAGAAATATCCCTTGGAACCCGAAGAAAACATACACTTTAAAAATGGTTGACCTCAATTTGATGATTCCAAATCTTTACCATAGAAAAATGGGTGTTTTACCAGAAACATCCATTAACAAAAAAAACGGTTCCTTGGGGCTCCAGGTATTTTATATGGAGTCCCTGGGAGCTCCAAAACCTCTAGACTCTAGCAAACTAGGATGACAATGGAACATCTGTATCTTCCCAGGAAGTCCAGTTTTTTCACCAAACGGCTTGCCCATTGGTTTGGTAGGATCGGGAATTGGTTGGTTGGATCGGGAATCCTTTATATATATATATATACATGTTACATATGGATCATCCTAAAGACCCTTCTTTGTTTGGTCTTTGACTTTCAGGGTCTTCAATAGCAAAATACATCTTTTCATTTGATGGTCCAGGGTTAATTTTAGCAGAAGATGGAAGGTTCTACACAGATTTCCATGCCGGTGGTTCTGGTATTGCCGTATTTTCCGTCGATCGTCCTTGAGTACAGTAGCGTGCCCCTGAAGAGCCCTAAAATCGGTTGATGATGTTGTAAAGGAGAGGCTGCTGGTCAAGATAAACTGGCTCCAATGGGATAGTCTGAAGTGCCTGCTAGCTTTAAAGCACTAGTGAGTACAGTAAGGGACAGCGGTGTTTCCCGGACAAATCATACGTATTGGAAACCTTTACGGACAGCTATATCGGGGAAAACATCAGTTCTGAGGCAAAGTGGCTTTTTTAGGTCCACTTTTTAGAGGTTGTCCGAAAGTATGAAAGTATGCTTTTAAAGTTGTTAGGTATACCACAGTCTTTTCATCTAAAAACATAGCAAGGATGCTGAAAAGACAGTGGGCCAGTAGGCAACTAGCTGTTTTGTGGCTTTACACTTGACACACCCAAACTGACTTGTGGACAGGCGCCTCTTCTCTTATGTAGCGTTTATGGAGGATGTGACCTATGCCTACACAATTCTTCATTCGTTTCATGTGGAATACAACATGCAAGGAACATCAAGAACAATGTTCGTTTCGGAGATGTAGCTAATTGCAGCTATATTACTGCAGCCAATAATGTGGTCGTTTTAACGTCCGAGTCACCGAGCTTCATATTCTGAAAACCGTTGCAGTCAGGATGACTGCAAGTGTTGATAAGAGATGTAGGAATTACACATAAAAGCACTAGTACTCTTGATGGAAGAAATCCTGCACCACCTGGGATGTATAAAACCCTGTAAATGATGGGATAAACGGATAAACTACCAACCTCAACTGGTGCAGGATTTCTTCCATCAACCGTAGTCCTTGAAAACTTTGCTGAACAGCAACAAAAAGCCAATTAACCTGTACGGACAAGTGCTGGTCCTGGTGTCACTTGAATGATCACTTGCAATCTTATAGGTTTGCTAAGTGCAACACCTGGTTGATATTCCATTATTTCATGATGTCATTTTTTCCACGCAGTTTCACATTTTCACCAAGAAAACATCACCTCATTTTTCAGGAACAACAATCCTTGGATGGGATGTTATTTTCTGTTGTCTTAACCGACCTGAAACTAACAGCTAAAAACACCTGAAAATTGATTCCCTTGCAAACAAAGCCCCCGGCAGCTTTCCTTTTGTGATGGGAGTGGGTTTTCACCAACGTTTTCAGCGGCATTTCTTCGCTGTAAGTTTTTAGGGAGGGTACCCTCCGTGAAACTAACGTAGCATTTGAAAATGGATGGTTGGAAGACACCATCCTGGATGCTTTTAGGATGGCTCAACCTGGCAGCTACTTTTTGAATCCTCCAACAATTTCCAGGTTTTTTTTCGTGTCACCAACTTCTGCTGCCTGCCTGGCTGGCAAACGTTAGGTCCTTTCAGGTTTTCTGCTCGTGTCCTTCGCGAAGCCTTTCTGGACTTGCTTGGCCAATCGATGGTTTTTTCGCCCAGCGGGCCAAAGTTCCACAGATTCGTGTGGAGACACCTCGGTCCCTCGGTGTTGGGAAAGTCAGTGTGTTGGGAAGTGGGAAGCCAATCCATCTCCATGAAGCGGAGCTTCAATGATAGGAAGGTTTCAGCCCCAAATGGTGGTGGATTCCGTAAGGCCATAAGGTTTATTTTCAGCCCCAAAACATCGACCTTTAGAGTTTTTTAGAATTATTTCGAAAAAAAATGCCCAGAATTTTGAAGAATGGTCGCATTGGAACATGGTAATTCAGTGTATTGTTCTACCACCGGACTCTCAATGGGGATGGTTCTAGGTAAATATTCCCTACATGGAGCCTTTGGGTGTACATATATGTGCTAAGGTACACACACACAGTATTGCCGAGAAATCCCATACCTGATGCTGTGCTAGTCCTACTGCAGCCATGTTAAAGTTTCTGATTTTTGGTTCGCCCAAAACAGAAACAATCGGATTGCATCTGACTGTAGGGTTCTCTCATCAAGTGCTGAGAAAACGCCGGAATGTCTCTTCAATAGAATTACACCCTTCCAAGCCATAAGATCTGTGTATGGCATCTTTACCTGCATGAAAATATCAAAATCTACCATTTGTGTTGTGTAGGGCAAAAAAAACAAGGCATGGCTCCTACAAAGTTATACCTGGAGTTATATAACCATCCATAAGTAGGGTGAACTGAAATAACCCCTAACAAA
>DF241722.1:11508-28819 GCA_000507305.1 Breviolum minutum Mf 1.05b.01
GTTTGTGTTGTGTGTGTGTGTGTGTGTGTGTGTGTTGTTTGTTTGTTTGTTTGTTTGTTTGTTTGTTTGTTTGTTTGTTTGTTTGTTTGTTGGTTTGTTTGTTTGTTTGTTGGTTTGTTTGTTCGTTCGTTCGTTCGTTCGTTCGTTTGTTTGTTTGTTTGTTTGTTGGTTGGTTGGTTGGTTTGTTGGTTTGTTGGTTTGTTGGTTTGTTGGTTTGTTGGTTTGTTGGTTTGTTGGTTTATTGGTTTGTTGGTTTGTTGGTTTGTTTGTGTTGGTTTCAAAGTACTGCACGAACTCTTCGGCAGTAAAGAGCTTCGCTGACCGACAACGCCTAGAGCTGGATCGGCTACCGCGGAAAAAAATCATCTTGGGGTGTACTTGGACTCAAAACGAAAGATGGTTGCTCCAAGTATTGTAAATTTTTCTGCTTGGAAACTTGATTTCTTGCTGGATTGGGCAATCCATTGGGAGATTGAGTGAGGCTATTCGAGCTATTTGACGGCGATATGAACTGAACGCGGAAAGGATACCTGTTTCACCTTAGGAAGGACTGGCATGAGTAAGTGTTTGTGCTTTTGTTGTGTGGTTATGTTTGTGTTTGGGTGTGTTGTTTTTGTTGTTTTGGTTGCCTGGGCCACTTACACCGTGTTTTGATGGATCTTATATATATCTTGCGCTTTCTCAAAGATTCTTGGCTCGTGCGAGGCTCACAGCCCCAACGTAGCATTCACCACATGCTCTGTACTGCAAAGCTGTGCTTGAATGAGGTGGCTTTGTGAAACGACAACTGGTAATATGGTAGGCTTCGCGTGCTCTTGTCACACTAAGTTTCATCTTCTCAAGACTCTGAATCACGTTGTTCACTTGCAAAGCTGAAAGTTTTCCACCTTCCCATTTCAGTGATAACAGCTCTACGTGTATCATCTGACTTCTTCATATCTTCAATCCATTTCTTCAGCTTTGCATTCTCATGCTTGAGAAGACCATTGATCCTCTTCAAGTTGCTTTCCACCTCAATCAGAGCTCATCTGCCCACGGCGTTCAAATGAGCTTCTCACTAAAGTCGAATTTGATGTCCTCTTGGATCTTTCGGCCTGGGCCTTATGCAAGATCACGGCAACTCTTTCTGTGAAACCTCCTTTCTTTGGAAACTTCTGCATGTCCTTCCTCACTTGCTCTTTTGCTTCCAACTCCTTGCACTTGTACACGCCAATTCTGAGGCTTTTATGTCGACACCGTACAGCGTAGACAAACAGCCCAGGTAGCATGGCACCTGTGCAAGGATGACAGACACAGAATCGAGAAGTATACCACTGCCATTCAGGCTCACGACCTCTTTGAAAAAGGAGTTACCGGTGTTTCAGATTCGGAACGAGTTCAAATTGCACACAAGTTTAAGATGGTTTAACTGCTTCGGAGATTGCATCTCTGTGACTCGTGGTTGTGTATTTTATTTTTTTTTACATTCCTTTTTTTTGTTTGGTTTGGAGTTTGGGGTGGTGTTGTACTTTTGTGTTTGTAGTATTTGGTTTGTTTTTGGCTGTATGGATTCTAATCCAACATGTCTACACACAAATGTTGTTAGCCTGGGAAAGGATGTGTTGGCAAATGTGAGTAAATTGGTTGGCGTAATTGCAGCGTTTCCTTGAAGTGTTCATGAATGTTCCGAAGATGTTGTTCAACGCAATTTTAACCTAAGTAGAGATGGCAAACAACGCTTTTCCCGGTCATTTGGCTCAAAAAAGCAGCTTTATAATACACAAACTCAAAATTACATGATGCTTGGAGGATTCTTACCGCTCGGGATGCTTCAGGAACAAGTTTTCATAGGACCTAAATCCGGAGCGTCACTGGCCTTCTGACAGAATTTTTGTGTCGCAGATTTGGCCTTGAGGCCACTGAGGAGTCAAAACATTGAATGCAGTGAACGGGGTGAATGCAATGTAGATCAATCTGTGCAGACTTTTTGATTGAACAACCGATCAAACATTTTGAAGGCAATTTAGTGAAATGTATGTGTCATTTTTCCTTTCATACCGTCCCCTTATCCACCAAGAAGACAAGAGAATTTGTAAGATCATCGGGGCTGCTGGCATGTTGCCATGTCAACGCAACAGCAATGCAGGTTGACCCTCTTCACTGAAACGGTCAGTGTCGGCATGATTGAAACATAGATCCCGAAATTCCACTCTACATGAATTTATTCAGAATTGTTCATATTCATTTTCGTAGAAAGTAGGAAGGCAGGGAATGACTTCACTGCATTGAATGCTGTGAAGGGAGTCAATGCAGTGTAGATCCATCCCAGTGTTTCGGGAAGGGCAAGAGTTAGTGCAGAGGACTTTGACTGAACTAACGTTTAAAGATTTTGGAGTCAACATGGTGAGATGTGTGTGTTATCAATGTNAAGATCATCGGGGCTGCTGGCATGTTGCCATGTCAACGCAACAGCAATGCAGGTTGACCCTCTTCACTGAAACGGTCAGTGTCGGCATGATTCGAACATAGACCCGTTCATTCCACTCTACATCAATCTGATTTTACAGTATTTCTAGTACGAACGCAGTGATTGCATTGAATGCAGTGAAGGGCGTCAATGCTGGGTAGTTCCATCGCAGTGTTTTGGGAAGGGCAAGAGTTAGTGCAGAGGACTTCGACTGAACTAACGTTTAAAGATTTTGGAGTCAACATGGTGAGATGTGTGTGTTTATCAATGTGTGTTTTCCGTTTCCTCTCATCCTGTTCATGTAGACAAGAAAATTTGCAAAGATCATCGGGGCTGCTGGCCCCTTCCCATATCAATGTAACAGCAATGCAGGTTGACCCTCTTCACTGGAAATGTCAGTTTTGGCATGATTTAAAATAGATCCCCTAATTACACTCTACATGAATCTACTTATTATAGCTCTAGTAGGAATGCAGTGAATGCATTTCCCATTCCAGTAATTTCAAGGTAAGAACCTGTCCTTTGAGGACTTTGATCCAATTACAGATCAACGATTTTGAAGACGTCCGTTGGTGAAATGTGTGTATCGTTTCCTTTTATGATGGTGTGTTCCAGAACAAAACACCAAGTAGATAAGACTATTTGCAGACTTGCGAAGTTTAAAAGTAAACTCTAAATTTGTCAGATCTACAATCGATGGCAGATTGTTTGTGATCCTGGGCAAAACAAAAATCCTCCAAACATGGAATTCTTCATGTACGAAAAGGTGGCTCGCAAAGTGTTCGCAACGAAATGGTGCTTTGAAGGTCGACTTGATTTCCAAATGGCCCCTTTTCAAGACGTCCAAAGGTGCCAGTTTGTTATCCTGAGTGTAACAAATCCTTGCGTTTTCTGGCGATGATGGGGCTCGAAAGATGGAAAGAATGGCTTCAACTTGTTCATTTTTTGAACCTGGAGAAGCAGATTTCACCAGTTCAACCAGTCATGGACCAAACTGGCAACGATTTGCAGTTGACGAGCTCGGGTTTTTTTATGCTCACCAAAATCGAATTTGAGTGACATGTGATTCAAATCCCAAAAAGACCTTGTTTACAGGGTCCTGAGGCATATTGAATCAAATTGAGCCAGATTTAGGCAAATAGAGCAGTATTTCTGTGAAAGTCCTCTGCGCTGACTCTTGCACTGTATTCACGCTCCATTTTATCACCTTTTCCTGAGCTTTTTAAGCGGATTTTTTGGTTCAAAGTGGACACAACTCTTGGAGTTCAGATGTTTTGTTTTTCTGCCTGGCTCAACCTAGAATCCAAGTCGACCAGACTTGGAGGCAACCAAAAAAAAGAGCCACAATTTCAACCACTGATGCCACTTGTTCAGCTCCAAAATCCAGAAAGCTCCACGGCATGCCAAGTGTTTTTGTAGCTCACCGGAACGTTGATCTGGATCTGCGATTCCCATCTTACCATGTTTTGCAGCCCAGAAAAGTGTTAGCTTGTATGCTTTCACCATTTGTTGATGTTGCCAGTCAACAGCAACAGTAGGCATGTAGGATCTCCAAGGATGACGACATTCTTTCATCCTTTCATGTTTCTGTATTTGCCCTGCAGGCTACAGACGTTTTTGATGACGTTGCCACTCCCCATGGTTTTATCCCACCTCGCGACGGTAAAACGCAAAGTCCTCAAACATCCGGAGCACGATATGGGCTGTTCAATTTTTCAGCTCGCCCTCCTTGCGTTTTCAGCTCCCGTTGTTTATTCCGGTGAAAAAACGGGGTGCGTGCTTGGGTCACGAAAGGCTTTTGGCCCGGCCCTTTCGTGGGAGTGGGATGGGTCCGTGGGTCGGGGTGATGTGAGGTCGAATTGCGTATGAATCGAAGCCAGCAGTTTGGACCACGTGATTTTTTGTTTTGTTTTTTGATAGCCAGAAGTGGGCCAACTTTTTGGTATCCGAGGTCCGTTGTTAAAGAAAATTTCCGGGTGAAACAGCCAAACAGGTCCTTCATGTGAAGGGCGTGGAATATCGTAGAATGAGTTTGGCCTGACCAGACATTTCTGTTTTGCGCCTCTGGATTTTCGTAGTTTAGGATTGGGGAATTGGACGGCTCTTTCAGAAAAACCCAGGTTGCTGTGCACCAAGCAAAGATGTTGCAAGCACGTCTTCAAAAAAGATTTTTTGTGGCATGAAAGCTGTTCTTTGTATCAAACATGGCTTTAAATTGCCAGGGTGCTTTCCATAGTTGCTTTTAACTCGACTCTTCCGAAAGGACCAAGCAGGAGTTTGCATTTCATCTTGAGGGTTTCAAATAAGAAAGATACAACATCGGCCATCGGCCTTCTTCATGTTGGAGGGTTGTTATTCCCCTGGACTTCCTCGACTGTAAAATAAACCGTCTTTGTATAACAACTGTCTTTTGCCCTCTAGCCCCTGTTTTTTGTCCCTTGTGAACACTCTCCTATTCTCAATGTTTCATTACGTTCACATCCCGGACAAACCGTGGATAAACCGTGGACAAACTGTGGAACCGCTGTTTCTTTCCATGGAACGGATATTTATTGCCGTGGAACAGCAGTTTTTTGCCGTAAAAATCGGGGACCCTAAAAAACCACTAAATTAGGCCCCAAACTCTGGGAGTGCATAATTGAAGTGGAAAAAGGTGAACAAAACTATCAAGTGGTGGCGGCCCATAAAAAAGGCGAATATAAGAAACCGTCTTCCATAATACACCACTGAAAACCAACATGGCACCTGAAAAAAGTCTTGTGGAAAAGGAGATTCGCATTGGTTTCACTGTCATGTTTAGGTTTCAGCCGTTAGTTTTCCGGGGGAGTAAACCGTCTTTGTCAGAACAGCTGTAAAATAAACCGTCTTTCGAAGTCTAGGGATTGGAACCTGCAAAACCCGGCGCAGTTTGATGCTCCAACAGCCGCAGGTGGCTAGGCATTTTATCTGGCAGTTCTGTTGTTGGAGGTTGCATTGTTGTTCCGAAACGATGGCTTTTTGTGAGA
This sequence comes from Breviolum minutum Mf 1.05b.01, assembly GCA_000507305.1. Classification (NCBI taxonomy): domain Eukaryota; class Dinophyceae; order Suessiales; family Symbiodiniaceae; genus Breviolum; species Breviolum minutum. Next base: position 16,960 of record DF241722.1, read on the forward strand.
GGTTTCAATGTGTCAAAATTTGGCTCGAAACGCATTGATGCCTTTGACATTTCAACAAAGGAAACAGGGAAACAGTGTGCGGTCAGTGCAGTGTGAGAAGTTCTCCGGTCATTGAGTATCTGCATCCCACAAGACGTGTGTCCTGCCGGCGAGTTTAGCGACTGGAATGTGGGAATTTTCCATCCTTTGTATAGGGGCCCGTACATCACCAAAAAACATAAAAAAACACTATTCACCATTCAAATATTTTCAAATAGTGTTCAAATAACATGCCATTTGCGTTCAAAGATTCGTTCAAGAAACTTTCCCAAAACCTTCAAGCTTCTACGGATGGAAAATGTGCTCGTTCACAAACCGTTCGTCCACAACGCCGATTCACCAGTGATATTTATAAATCCATGCCCTGAACTTTGTATTAAAGCTGGCAAATTTCCACTGAACCTTGGCAGCAGCAGGTAGGAATTTCGATGGAAACTCTTTGTGCCTGACCGCTATGTTTTTTTGGGGAATATGGGGGCTACGCCTAGGCCCAAGTGGACTGCATAGGCAAACCCACGTGGAGGCAACTATGTGCAGTTCCCCTACACGGACGCCGCCCTTTGCACAAACTGACCACGCCAAGGGTGTGCTCTCAAAAAGAAAAACTGGTGAAGATGGATACATAGAGGTTCGTAGGATCCAGCAGTTTCGTTTTTTCAAAGGCACCAATGCTGAATTGAAGCTGCGAAGCACTTTGCAATAGAATGCAGGGTTGGTGGTGTTTTAAAGCTGGAAAAGTTGACGTTAAGAAAACACCCAAGCTGCCAAAGGCTATACAAAAACTGGAGGTTGCATAACTGTCGTATTTTTGTGGTGGAAGATGCCATGTGGAAACTTTTGATGTCTTTGAAGTGGATATCGAACTCAAAACGAGGCAACCCCCAAATCTGAAGGGAATGGTTGATTTTTGTAGGAATCCCAAATAGTGCCTCTAGTTCTCAAACCTAAACCAATGGGTGTTTTGGGAACCTCACCATCTTCCCTTAGCAAGAGATGATTGAAAAGTTGGAAAGTCTCAGAATCTCGTTTCTCGATGTTGACATCGGACGATGTGGCAGTGTGTCGTGTTGAATTCTTGGCCAAAAAACACTCTGAAGTGTTTCGATTCAAAACTCCCGTTGGCATCAAAGATACCTGAGACCCATCGGGATTTTGTACCATGTTTCCATCATTTGGAAGCCGGCAGACCAAAACCATCACTGAAATCTTCCATTTTCTGTCCAGATCTAGGAAACCAAGATCGCAGAAGCTTCAACAGGGTCGTGCAAAAACCAGGGTGCTATCGGTACCTTACATTTCCATGGTTTCGTATTTCCAAAGGCACCAATGTTGAGTTGAAACACTTTGCAACCGAGTGCAGGGCTGGTGGTGTGTTTCAAAGCTGGAAAAGTTGACGTGCATCCATGCTCTTAGAAGATCCTAAATTTTAAAAGTATGTTGAAAAAAGATGAAACATGTTCATTTACACCTAAAGCATTTGTGTCTAGATATCATATCCCAAGGTGCCACATGTTACCCCAGTCAACGATAGTCTCCAAGAATTGTTGATGAAATGATCCGTTCCTGGTAAGAACCAACAGTGAGGGTTTTCAGTGCAAAAGCAAATGCAGTAGGTACTTTGTCAACAATGTCAGTACTTTTTCTTCACTGAGGGCGAGTTTAGCAACAGGAACACAAGATTTGTGCATTTCGAACAATTTCAAAATAGTCTTCAAATAACATGCCATTTGCGTTCAAAGATTCGTTCAAAAGACTTTCCCAAAACCTTCAAGCTTCTACGGATGGAAAATGCCCTCGTTCACAAACCGTTCGTCCAAAACGCCGATTCAGCAGTGATATTTATAAATCCGTGCCCTGAAATTTGTATTAAAGCTGGCAAATTTCCACTGAACCTTGGCAGCAGCAGGTAGGAATTTCGATGGAAACTCTTTGAGCCTGACCGCTATGTTTTTTTGGGGGATATGGGGGCTACGCCTAGGCCCAAGTGGACTGCATAGGCAAACCCACGTGGAGGCAACTATGTGCAGTTCCCCTACACAGACGCCATCCTTTGCACAAACTGACCACGCGAAGGGTGTGCTCTCAAAAAGAAAAACTGGTGAAGATGGATACATAGAGGTTCGTAGGATCCAGCAGTTTCGTTTTTTCAAAGGCACCAATGCTGAATTGAAGCTGCGAAGCACTTTGCAATAGAATGCAGGGTTGGTGGTGTTTTAAAGCTGGAAAAGTTGACGTTAAGAAAACACCCAAGCTGCCAAAGGCTATACAGAAACTGCAACCTGTGTCTAGATATCATTTCCGAAGCTGCCACGTGTTACCGAAGTCAAAGATAGGCTTCAAGAATTGTTGATGAAATAAACCCAAACCTAGTAAGACCGAACAGTAGAATTTAACTATCACTGCAAAGGCAAATGCAGTAGGTACTTTGTCAACAATGTCAGTACTTTTTCTTCACTGAGTGCAAGTTTAGCAACAGGAACACAAGATTTGTGCATTTCGAACAATTTCAAAATAGTCTTCAAATAACATGCCATTTGCGTTCAAAGATTCGTTCAAAAGACTTTCCCAAAACCTTCAAGCTTCTATGGATGGAAAATGCCCTCGTTCACAAACCGTTCGTCCAAGACGCCGATTCACCAGTGATATTTATAAATCCGTGCCCTGAAATTTGTATTAAAGCTGGCAAATTTCCACTGAACCTTGGCAGCAGCAGGTAGGAATTTCGATGGAAACTCTTTGTGCCTGACCGCTATGTTTTTTTGGGGGATATGGGGGCTACGCCTAGGCCCAAATGGACGCATAGGCAAACCCACGTGGAGGCAACTATGTGCAGTTCCCCTACACAGACGCCATCCTTTGCACAAACTGACCACGCCAAGGGTGTGCTCTCAAAAAGAAAAACTGGTGAAGATGGATACATAGAGGTTCGTAGGATCCAGCAGTTTCGTTTTTTCAAAGGCACCAATGCTGAATTGAAGCTGCGAAGCACTTTGCAATAGAATGCAGGGTTGGTGGTGTTTTAAAGCTGGAAAAGTTGACATTAAGAAAACACCCAAGCTGCCAAAGGCTATACAAAAACTGGAGGTTGCATAACTGTCGTATTTTTGTGGTGGAAGATGCCATGTGGAAACTTTTGATGTCTTTGCAATGGATATGGAACTCAAAATGAGACAACCCCCAAATCTGAAGGGAATGGTTGATTTTTGTAGGAATCCCAAATAGTGCCTCTAGTTCTCAAACCTAAACCAATGGGTGTTTTGGGAACCTCACCATCTTCCCTTAGCAAGAGATGATTGAAAAGTTGGAAAGTCTCAGAATCTCGTTTCTCGATGTTGACATCGGACGATGTGGCAGTGTGTCGTGTTGAATTCTTGGCCAAAAAACACTCTGAAGTGTTTCGATTCAAAACTCCCGTTGGCATCAAAGATACCTGAGACCCATCGGGATTTTGTGCCATGTTTCCATCATTTGGAAGCCGGCAGACCAACACCATCACTGAAATCTTCCATTTTCTGCCCAGATCTAGGAAACCAAGATCGCAGAAGCTTCAACAGGGTCGTGCAAAAACCAGGGTGCTATCGGTACCTTTCATTTCCATGGTTTCGTTTTTCCAAAGGCACCAATGTTGAGTTGAAACACTTTGCAACCGAGTGCAGGGCTGGTGGTGTGTTTCAAAGCTGGAAAAGTTGACGTGCATCCATGCTCTTAGAAGATCTGAAATTTTGAAAGCATGTTGAAAAAAGATGAAACATGTTCACTTACACCTAAAGCATCTGTGTCTAGATATCATATCCGAAGGTGCCACATGTTACCCCAGTCAACGATAGTCTCCAAGAATTGTTGATGAAATAATCCATTCCTGGTAAGAACCAACAGTGGAAATTCTCAGCCCAAAAAAAGGACAAAACAGTGACGATGGCACCATTAGGGTTTTTGGAATGAAGATGCGAAGGCAGGCTTAACCAAGGATTTCTGAGTGGACTATATTTATCCAGATTTATAATCTACAAAACACCGCCATCGTTGAATAGCCCAGGCTTTTCACAGGTGGGGTGTTCCTGAAGATTTGGTCCTCTTCGAAAAACTTTAAGCAGACAATCATTCTGTGAATTGTTTTCATATTTTCGAAAAACACCTCATACAACCTGCGCATGTGAAGACAGTATACTGTCATTTGTTGGAATACATGCCACTATTGGTATATCGCCCCTCAATATTGCCATCGCAATGGCACCCCGTCTTGTCGAGAAAAGTTTTTCCTGTACAAGTACCTCTGGGGTGTGTCAAGACTTTCCTAACCCACCAGCTGGGGAAGCCGTATGTCAACACAATGGAAGTGAGTAGTACTTTGTCAACGACGGCGAGTTTAGCAACAGGAACACAAGATTTGTGCATTTCGAACAATGTTCAAAATAGTCTTCAAATAACATGCCATTTGCGTTCAAAGATTTGTTCAAAAGACTTTCCCAAAACCTTCAAGCTTCTACGGACGGAAAATGCCCTCGTTCACAAACCGTTCGTCCAAAACGCCGATTCAGCAGTGATATTTATAAATCCGTGCCCTCAAATTTGTATTAAAGCTGGCAAATTTCCACTGAACCTTGGCAGCAGCAGGTAGGAATTTCGATGGAAACCCTTTGTGCCTGACCGCTATGTTTTTTTGGGGGATATGGGGGCTACGCCTAGGCCCAAGTGGACTGCATAGGCAAACCCACGTGGAGGCAACTATGTGCAGTTCCCCTACACAGACGCCATCCTTTGCACAAACTGACCACGCGAAGGGTGTGCTCTCAAAAAGAAAAACTGGTGAAGATGGATACATAGAGGTTCGTAGGATCCAGCAGTTTCGTTTTTTCAAAGGCACCAATGCTGAATTGAAGCTGCGAAGCACTTTGCAATAGAATGCAGGGTTGGTGGTGTGTTTCAAAGCTGGCAAAATTGACGTCCATCCATGCTCGTAGAAGATCTTAGAAGCATGTTGAAAAAAGATGAAAAACATTCATTTGGCACCTAAAGCATCTGTGTCTAGAATTGTTGATGAAATAAACCCATACCGGGTAAGACCCAACAGTGGAAATTCTCACCGCGAAACCAAATGCAGTAGGTACTTTGTCCACAATGTCAGTAGATACTATTTTTCACAGTGGAAACGCTTTGTGCCTGAAAGCTATGTTTTTTTGGGGGATATGGGGGCTACGCGTAGGCCCTAGGCCCAGGCGGACTGCATAGGCAAACCCACGAGGAGGCAACTATGTGCAGTTCCCCTACACGGACGCCACCCTGGCACAAACAGCCTACGCCGAAGGTGTGCTCTCCAAAAAAAAACTGCTAAAGATGGATACATAGAGGTTCGTAGGATCCAGCTTCTATGGACGGAAAATGTCCTCGTTCACAGACTGTTCGTCCAAAACGCCGATTCAGCAGTGATATTTATGAATCCGTCCCCTCAAATTTGTATTAAAGCTGGCAAATTTCCACTGAACCTTGGCAGCAGCAGGTACGAATTTCGATGGAAACTCTTTGTGCCTGACCGCTATGTTTTTTGGGGGATATGGGGGCTACGCCTAGGCCTAAGTGGACTGCATAGGCAAACCCACGTCAAGGCAACTATGTGCAGGTCCCCTACAGAGACGCCATCCTTTGCACAAACTGACCACGCGAAGGGTGTGCTCTCAAAAAGAAAAACTGGTGAAGATGGATACGTAGAAGCCTGGTAGCTGAAGATGGATATGTAGAAGCCTGGTAGGATCCGTCAGTTTTTGTGGTTTCGTTATTCCAAAGGCACCAATGTCAGAGTTGAAATAGCGAAGCACTTTGCAACAGAGTGCAGGGCTGGGGGTGTGTTTCAAAGCTGGAAAAGTTGACGTTAAGAAACGCTAAGAAGCTGGAGGTTACGTCACTGTGGCAGTTGCGAAATGGAAAAAGAACTCAAAATGAGACATCCTAAGGGAATGGTCGATTTTTGTAGGAATCCCAAATAGTGAGTCTATAGTTCTCAAACCAATGGGTGTTTTGGGAGCCTCACCATCTTCCCTTAGCAAGAGATGATTGAAAAGTTGTAAATTGTCAGAATCTCGTTTCTCGATGTTGACATCGGACGATGTGGCAGTGTGTCGTGTTGAATTCTCGGCAAAAAACACTCTGAAGTGTTTCAATTCAAAGCTCCCGTTGGCATCAAAGATACCTGAGACCCATCGGGATTTTGTGCCATGCTTGATTCAATCGTACTGTTAGATGATGAAATCCTGCACCAGTGGATGTGGCAAGAACACAACAAACATGATTTACGCTCCGAAAACTAGCAGGCATGACAATGGAAAAGCAACCATTCGAAGATGTATTTGTTATTCAGCATTGTAATGTTCCATTGTCATGCAATTTTTCGGAAGTATACAAGTTGTTTGATATCTGAACAGGTTAGCAGTAGCAGGATTTCCTTCCTGCTCTTTCGGATGTTTTGAAGTGCTTGGACCTCCTCTTGGTGGAGGTTGCTTCAACTTTTCCCAGGTAAATTCCCAGGCGCCAGCATTTGTTTAAGCTGGCGCTGCCACATATATGAAAGGCGTTTCAAGTTGCCTTTGTGCTGTTCAGAATCTTGCTCCGTGCATCCATGCTCTTAGAAGCATGTTGAAAAGAAGTTCATTCGTGGCAAGTAGAACATCTGTATCTATACAGATATCATATCCGAAGCTGTCACATGCTACCGAAGTCAAAGATAAACTTCAAGAATTGTTTTTGAAATAAACCTATACCTTTTATCTCGCTGCGAAACCAAATGCAGTAGGTACTTTGTCCACAAGGTCAGTGCTATTTTTCACTGAGGGCGAGTTTAGCAACAGGAACACAAGATTTGTCCATTTCAAAGAATGTTCAAAATGCAGTTCAAATAGCATGTCATTTGCTTTCAAAGATTCGTTCAAAAAGCTTTCCCAAAACCTTCAAGCTTCTACGGACGGAAAATGCCCTCGCTCACAGACTGTTCGTCCAAAACGCCGATTCAGCAGTGATATTTATAAATCCGTGCCCTCAAATTTGTACTAAAGCTGGCAAATTTCCACTGAACCTTGGCATCAGCAGGTAGGAATGTCAATGGAAACTCTTTGTGCCTGACCGCTATGTTTTTTTGGGGGATATGGGGGCTACGCCTAGGCCGAAGTGGACTGCATAGGCAAACCCACGTGGAGGCAACTATGTGGAGTTCCCCTACAGCCTACGCGGAAGGTGTGCTCTAAAAAACAACTGCTGAAGTAGAGGTTCGTAGGATCCAGCAGTTTTTGAAGTTTCGTTTTTCCAAAGGCACCAATGCTGAGTTGAAGCTGCGAGCACTTTGCAACAGAGTGAAAGCTTGGTAATCTTTTTCAAGCAGAAAAAGTTGACGTTAAGAAAAAACCGAAGCTGCCAAAGGCTACACAGAAATTGGAGGTTGTGTTACTGTCGCATTTTTTGCTGGAAGACTCCATGTCGCCAATGTCTTAGAAACTCAAAATGAGAGATCTCCCCGAGTCTGGCAGAAGTGTAAGTGCCAGCAGCTGCAATTCCTTACCGAGATCAAGTATTTGGCCAGTAGGCAGCTTTGGAATTTACAGACCTGAGAGTACCAGACACAAACTCGTGAGTCGTGCCATCTACTCGCTTCAAATTCCGAAATCGGGATTTGCGTTGCACCATCCATAGACATAAGCCGGGACTCCAATACATAAACCAGCAGTTTTTGAAGTTTTCCAAAGGCACCAATGTTGAGTTGAAGCTGCGAAGCACTTTGCAACGGAGTGCAAGGCTGGTGGTGTTTTAAAGCTGGAAAAGTTGACCTTCAGAAAAAACCGGAGCTGCCAAAGGCTACACAGAAACTGGAGGTTGTGCGACTGTCGTATTTTTGTGGTGGAAGATGCCATGTAGCCAGTGGAAACTTTTGATGTCTTTGAAATGGATACGGAACTCAAAATGAGACATCCCCCAAATCCCTAGGGAATGGTCGATTTGTTGTAGGAATCCCAAATAGTGCCTCTGGTTCTCAAACCTAAACCAGTGGGTGTTTTGGGAACCTCACCATCTTCCCTTAGCAAGAGATGATTGAAAAGTTGGAAAGTCTCAGAATCTCGTTGCTTGATGTTGACATCGGACGATGTGGCAGTGTGTCGTGTTGAATTCTTGGCCAAAAAACGCTCTGAAGTGTTTCGTTGATCTCGTCAGTGCGGCTTGGAAGGGAACCTAGTTTCAAGGAACCTTTTCATAGTGGTATTTCAGTGGTTCGCAACTTCCCACAGTTGAAAATCAGTTTTTTTCCAAGAGAAAGTCGAGGCATTTTAAAAACACACAGTTGTTTGGGTCGCTTGAAAGATGCCTCTAAGCGTTGCCATACAGGAGCATCTTGTATTTGCCAAACTGTGAGTTGCTTGAAAGATGCCTCTAATAAGCATTGGTGTAAGCTGGCGCCAGCATGTTTGTGCCTGGGAAGCATTCGTGTAAGCCAATCTCATGCGATATAAGAATCCATCATTAACAATATATGATACTGATACCTGTACAGTGTCTGATCTTTAGGGTCGCTCAAGTTGAGAAACAAAGCAAAGGATCAGTCTTTCCTCAGTTTATGTGTGAGTAGCTGCAACTATTTACCGAGATCAAGTATTTGGCCAGTAGGCAGCTTTGGAATTTACAGACCTGAGAGTACCAGACACAAACTCGTGAGTCGTGCCATCTACTCGCTTCAAATTCCGAAATCGGGATTTGCGTTGCACCATCCATAGACATAAGCCGGGACTCCAATACATAAACCAGCAGTTTTTGAAGTTTTCCAAAGGCACCAATGTTGAGTTGAAGCTGCGAAGCACTTTGCAACGGAGTGCAAGGCTGGTGGTGTTTTAAAGCTGGAAAAGTTGACCTTGAGAAAAAACCGGAGCTGCCAAAGGCTACACAGAAACTGGAGGTTGCGTGACTGTCACATTCTTGTGGTGGAAGATGCCATGTTGCCAATATCTTTGAAACTCAAATGAGAGATCTCCCCGAGTCTGGCCAAAGTTTAGGTATTTGGCCAGTATATAGGAAGCTTTGGAATTTACAGACCTGAAACCCTTGAGTCGTGCCATCTCCCTTCAGATTCCGAAATCGGCTTCCAGCTTGTGGAGGGAGTCATCTGTTTTCCAGTTTCATGAAATCTGCAAAAGTTTCAAAAGGGTGGCGTGGAATCATGCAACAAAAATTTGATGAAAACAGAAACTTCACTCAATGAGAGCGCTTGATTTCCATGACATATTTTGACCTTCCAAACTGCGAAAAAAAAACACAAAACACCGGTGTTTTGGACCGTTTGTCAAAGTCTTTCAGCTGCCAGGTCCAGACCTCTCACAGTTGCCAAGACTTGATTGCGGCAAGGTAGTGACACGTTGCATGGACGTTCGATTGAAAGGTGAAGATAGGTCTTCCGAACTTTACATAAATGTTCACACGCGATGCCATCTCATAGAAGAAGATGGGTGCCATTAAAAAGCCAGTCCAAATCCGAAAGCTTTGACGAAGTTGTCAAACACCGCTGGAGTTGTCAAAGATATTCCGGTTTTGGAGCCGGGCAACTCGAGACTTTGAACAACAAACCATTTTTTTTTGGTAGTTCTGTGGCAACAAAAAATCTGAAGACAATTGAATTCATAATGAATGGCATTTGAACCTCAGATTGTTCCCTCAAAATCCTGAGAGGAACTTTTTTGAACAAATTGTGCCCCTTCAGACTCTTGACATCCAAAAGATTTATTTATGCAAAGCCGCATCCAGAGATCCGATTTTTAAGCTTTGGAAATGAAATTTGCTCACAAAAAATACTGAGTTCCACATAAGAACCAATGTCTTTTCAATTACGGATCTCTACCTCAGGGATTTTTTTCTAAACGGTTTTCATGATGGCTTCGATGGGGACTCTCCCCTCATCTCAGGGAACACAGAATTTGCGATGAAATTTCGTTGCCCTTGACGTTCAATAAATTGGAGCTTCTGTTACTTCCACCCCCTTCTCCTATGATGGGCATACGGGACACGTGTGTTGCACGTGTGGCAACCAGAACTAAACTGGTGCAAACACCTGGCAAAAGCTCATCATTGTGAGCTTGTGAACACAGGCAGGGGGGCGGCATGGGGGATGGGGAAAAGAGTTGAGAGAGAAGATGTCAGTTTCCTTTTTCTGGTATCCCTTGAGGGTGCTTAACTAAGATATCTTGAATCACTGAGACTTGAATCTATGAACACTCCATTGAAAAGGTCACAAGCAATTGGACTAACGTTACATCAATTTCCGTTCAAATGTTCCAACAATTGAGCAGCGAGGAAAGCCTTTGTTATTTGCTGTTTATAGCGGATTATACTGTCTACCCAGTTATATAGGGATTATGATACGCCATTATAATGATCCCGTCATGAACCAATCAGTGTTTCATAAAATGTCATAAGGGTTCCCTCGGTCTGCAGCAGGTATTCATTGCGATCTCCTGCGATCTCCTGCGATCGCCAAGATCGGACCTTTCGCATCTCTGTGTCTGCCGGGTTTTTAGGCTTGGATTCACGGCAGGGATCTATAGGAAAAAAATTGATGGGACCATGGAATTTCGAAGCATCACCACCTAAGATATCCTGTTTCAGTGGGAAAAAAGTGGGATAGAAATTGATAAGACTACGAAGCTTTTCTGTGGCAATCTGGAACACTTTTTCCTCTAGCATCTTGCAGCCGTATTTCACCGAATCTTCTGGAGCAAGGTTGATTTAAGGATCTGGAAGGCAATTATTGTGGCTTTTGTTGATTTGTACGAATATATCATCTGAGGAGGTTTTCTGGGTGAACATTTGGTTTCCGCGAAATCTTGGTATGATACGAACTACGGTAAGTTGGTAAGTTGGGCAAACTAACCTTTAGCCCTGTAGTTAGCCTTTGAAAAAGGTTTATAGGTCTCCCCCCAATGCGGATACCACTCAACTTACTTGCTACCGTTTTTGCCCATCTTCCGCCACCTTTAGTGAAATGTTTTAAAAATATTTCCTGGTGTATGCGATGTACATCATCCACCATGACAGTATATCAGTATATCGATGTATACTTGTTGAAACAGAGTCAGAATGTTCTGCTTGTTATGTCAGCTGTAAAATCGTCGTTGAACTGAAGGGAACTGTGGACTATGAATGACACATCCTGAGACGAAACCAGTCGTCCAAGCTATTTGTTGGAGGCGTAGGGCACTTGTTAGCTTTGATTCTATTTCTAAAAGGCGGTGAACATATATAGTTCCTTTGTTACTTAGTACGAGATCTACCTTTAAGGCAATGACTGAGATGCTGGGCGAGATCTCATTTCCAAAAAAAAAACGTGTGTTTTTTTGAGTCCGGATGAACCAGTTGAAACTGTCCACCTAGTGAAGAAGTTTTTGGGGAAGATAGCTTAGCTATCGACACTTGGAAAGGAGTGGATTGAATGGAGTACTCTTTCATGCCATTGAATTTTCCAGGTGCTGTCCCTTGCCGCTGGTCACGCCGACATCAAACTTTCGAAATATTTTTTGGTGCAAGGCTACGCAAAAGATTGGGGTGTGTATGTGCTGTGGGTGGTGTTGTGATCAGTTCGTTTCTATGAGATCCTGATTGGTTTTTACAACTGGTTACGAAAGTTCCCTCTGCTTTAGCAGATATATTGGGGGCGGAGTTGGTGCCAATAATTGATTTTGTCTTTGAAAGGGGGGATCTTTCAGGCGGGGGGCGGGGGGGGGGTCGTAAGCACTACAGGGGTTCGAATCCCAGGGCGCTCACATCCTCATCCTCATCCGCACCATCATCATCATCATCATCA
>DF241722.1:31594-59344 GCA_000507305.1 Breviolum minutum Mf 1.05b.01
AATATAGTCTTATTACTATATAAAATTTAATATAATTAACAAAAATACTATTGCTAAGTATTTCTAAAATTACCTAATTTTTATTTAATATTTTTTTATACTTAAAAATAATAATAAAATTTATTTTAAATTTATTACAAATATTATGTTAATCTTTATAATAATATATAAAAATTAAGTTTTGCTATCTAGGGTCTATATTAATATAATTATTTTTTTAAATTATATTTTTAGATATTTAAAAAAATATTATAGATTAAATATATATATATAAATATTAATATAATTAATTATAAATATATTAAATTTAAAATTATTAACCATATTATATAATCCTATTCTTTAGTGGTAAAAATTATTATATTTCCAATATAAATTTATATTTATATATAGGTTCTTTAATATGCCAATGAATTTGTATCAAGTCTGCCCATGTTGTCCCACAAATCTTGGATTTCAGATTTTATAAGATGGCATAATTTTTTGGATCAAACTTTAGGAAACAAAACCCTCCAAAAAGGTTGAAGAAATAAAGAAATCCACTCAATCAAAATCAATTCACGGAGGCTTGAACTTTGGACCCAAGTAAAATCATCTTCGGAATGATGTTTTATGACCTGAAAAAATTCACCGAAACAAACTATAACAATCCGGAATCATTTTAGGTGCAAGCTCCAAAACATTATTGCCTATGGACGTCCATGTTGTTTTGTGTTTCACGCAGTCAGGTGATCTTGCACACATATCAACTTGCGGAGAAACTCATAACTATTGCCTCGAATTTTAAAGCATGCCTAACATGTCTGACAAATCTCTCTTACTTTCATACATCCTAAAAAACCATTTTTTTTTGCAAGCGTGACACACTCAATGTTTGAATTGTCAATCATATTGGCTAAGTGAGTAGCTGTGTCCTTTTAAGAGCCGCAACCCGGTGATTCGCAGGAGGTTTTTGACTCCCTTCAGGCTCTTCAGCTGGGTATAACTTGACCGTCCCTGGAAAGCCCGCTGGAAAACCTGACTGGTGTGTGTTTTTTTCTTGCTGCAAATGGCACCCTACAAAGAAAACATACAAACAATATCCTACTACCATCGTCTTTTTAAAACAAAATCCCAAAAAGACAGCGGATCCAAGCTAGCTTTTCAAGAAGGTCCGCCCAACAAACTGTGCATTCCACAGTTTGTTGAATTTCGATTTACAACCACAGGTCCAGCCCGATTCTTGACAAAAAAACATGAATATCTATGCCAACCTCTGGATTACGTGATGCATAAAACATTCACTTCTGTAAAAAACCTTGTTTCCTCAAGATAGCATCACCATGCGTTGGTTTGTTTAAAGGCCGTTGAGCAACCAGGTCTTTGGATCACCAACAAATTGGGGCTCATGAATTCACCGATGGGTTCCACCAATCTCCAATGAATTTCTCCACTTCATTCCCTCCCGGAAAAATTGCGTGTGTCATTGTGAACAAACGGCTGCCCTGCTGCAGACCTTCACACCTGACCGGGTGCGAATTATCTGTCGTTTTCCGTGGCAAAGCTATATTATCTACAATCATAATTTACAACTGGGTTGAATGGATAGGATTTACATGGATTTATAATTTCTAAGGAAGTGCAAGGAACGGTAACATCCCCGACCCCATCCCACCCCCAACACCCATCCATTGCGTGTCACAAACCTGATGTTAAAAAAACATCTTAAACAGCGGGACCGTTATTGACGGCGTGAGCAAAAACAACCTACCTCTATGATTGCTCATATTTCAGTTTCTGATAATCAATATATATATATATATGGGTTAATAGATGTAGTTCTGACAACAAAGGATTCGTATAACTTCGAAACAATTAACCTAAACCTGAATTAAGGATATGTTTACCGGGGGTCCCCTTCACCATTGTTTGGGATGAAAAGATGCTTACTAATAAATTATGTCTTTTTAAACCAATTGTGCGGGAATCCGCTATTCTTCAGCCCAACCCTCTAGCAAATTTCATTGAAGGCTCGTAGACTCATAGCACCTATGGTAACAAATGGTAACAAAGGCACCTCCATTCGGTTCAGCCATACTCCAAGCAACAACAGGTAGGAAACGCTCAGGCTTCCGCCTGTGTCACGGGGCAGCCGTGATGTTGAAGTAATAAATCCGGAGCAAAGGGACCATAGTAATTCATTCACCCACAAGTTTGTTTTTGTTTGGATCTTTTTTGGAGGTGCTCCCAAGTACTGTACCTTTTGGGTACCCATGTCACGAGTGAAGGCACGTTGATCAAACAAAGATGTAGCTACATCTATATACTTTTTTTGGCATCTGGCATTGGATTCTGAAGGGGCCCTTTGCTTTCCAAAAAAAACACCATCCTCAACTAAATCATGTAGTGTTTGCAGTGGGTTCCTCATCTTCCATACTTTGCTTTCCAAACGTCAAGCACCCATCCCCAACTACTTTGAATCCTTTTCCTCTCTCTCTCTGTCTAGCCACTGTTTCTCTTAGTTTTCTGATGACATGCAATGCCCAAGGTAATCCAAAATTGTTTTTGCAAGCGATCTCTTGATGAAGGAACTCCTGTACCATCCTGAGGATTTCGCACGACCACCAATCCCAAAAGGCCAGATTGGAGGACTGGTGGCGGCATGAAACGACCCAAAATAGATTTCGGGGGAAGTGTTCTACCAACTTCAACCCAAAAGCAATGAAATATTCATGGCAAATCACTCACCATTGTCATAGATGTTCATTGTTTGAATCTAAGTAAACTTCTTGAACCCTGTGCATGAGATCAACTACCAATATCAACAACGGTGGCAAAATGTTTTTTTTCAAACTCCAACTTTTTCAAAAAATAGATACCACTTCCTCTCATGTTTTCATGTTTTTTCGTTTCAACATGGGGTGTATCTCCAATATGATCGTTTCATTTAGGGGCCCAACTTTCCACTAAACCCATGGGATTTCCCGGGTGGGATTTCCCCTCCCAAAAGACCTCCATGGGCAGAACTCTTTGGCTCGGGCTTTGCTTCTTCGTGCACGGTCTTGTCTTCATAACCTGAGCACATGTTTTGCCAAAAAGAAAACTGCTAGGAAGATGTAGGGTTTACAAAAACCCAGGGTTTGGAAAGCCCTGGTTTCAGGGGGGAAGTTGTTGATCATGTTGATGATGAGAGTATTTTTCGCATAGAACTGAAGGAGTTCTACACAATAAATACAACGGTCATATCAGCAGATATGAGCAGTAACTACTCTGGTTGGGTTTTTTGTGTGCGAGATACCTTGGTATTACTTACGCATCCAAGACATTTGAGGAATACACATGGACCTATATGTAAAAAAACACAAAAACTAAAGGATTCATGTAGATAGAGTAGATATTGGCTAACAAACCCAGCTCACATATAAAAAAGTGACCAAAAGTGACCCGAAAAGATTCGGGACTTTTCTTTGAAAGCCAGATCCGTGTTTTGTGGCGAATTCCCATCGGTATATCTACGCGTTACCAAAAAACCTCCTCCATCTGTGAGTTTGTTTCCTTGTGAAGGTGCTTCGGAACGCTTTTCCCGTATCAAGGTCTATGCACATCAATGTATGCAAACGCAACCAGAATCAAAATGAATCTGGATGATTTTCGCCTAGCAGCAAACCTCAACATTCTGTGAGATGCTTTGAGTTAGGCTGGGTTGGTCACACTTTGCCATCTCACAATACGAGGTATTATGTTATAAATGCTCACAACACCTCAGTCTCTCTGTGAAAAAACGCTACTAGCTCCAACCTTTCCTGGCGCGCTGATGCTTTGGGATTATCACCCTCCGCCCCCTAACCTTACCTATGACGCCTTGTTGTGGGTCTTATGTGCTTTAACTTTCATCTTGGGGCATCAGGCAGGGAAATTTTTTACTCCATGAAAACTCACAGCAGTTTGCACCTGCAAAAACAAGCAACGTTCAAGAAACAATGTCTTCCAACCCTCCACCATTTTTCCTATTCATTTCTCAGACTTTTTTGAACAAACACCTGCTATTGACGAGGTCGAAGAGAGGGATTTTTGTTTATTTTTTCAACCTGGGCCAGGTGATGAAAATAAACAGCGTGTCCCAACTCAAAAGAAAAGTGGCAGTTCCACACAAATCCTTTCGAAAGGATATGATATGAGATGTTGGATACACCCTGGAAGATTAACATGGAACCTACAAATCACCCATTTTGAAAGGAAAATCATCTTCCAAACCTCCATGATTATGTTCCATGTTAATCTTCCAGGGTGTATGTTTCCCAAAAAGGTGGGTCGCCCTGTTCTGAAATTTCGCCAAGCTGCAGAACTGTCCCTTGGTGGCTTCCTTCTCTCCGCAAAGGCAGTTGGAGCCTACCCCAATCCTTGGAGGTTTTGAAACACGACAGGTCGGGTGGGAGAGGTCTGCAGATAGGTTGATACTGAACCAGTTTCACCATCTTCTGTTGGGGGGATATTTCTGCACACGTTTTTTAAAAATAGCCAAATCATATAGGAATGCCCAAATCATAAGCCATGGCTCATACCCAAATGTGGCGACCATAAGAAACAGCCACTTCAGTGATATTCTAATAAAATCTCTGTTTGGGGATGTGCCAAACTCATCCACACACAGCATCTTTAACAATATGTACAAATACAGAAACACCAATCTTCATCTTCCAAGCGCAGGAGTCGGCCTGTCTCATGGCCAGAATAGATCGGATCCAAGCCCTGAGTCCTTTGATCCAAGGTCATATCATCCATATCACTACAACTTTCCCTTTTCCAAAACTTCCCAGTTGTCATACTCAGAAACAAAAGCCCACAAAAATCAGGCCACTGAATGGGAGGATTCCCCCCGAAAAAAACCAACTGTCTGGGCAGTTTGCCATTCATCGCACGGGTAAGAAACAGCGCACGTTTGGTGATATCGTTGCGCCTGAGAAAAAGAAACTACTTTGATTTAGATATCAGAATATATAAATTCAGCATCTCACCAAGCAGCAATTCCGGATGAAACAATGTAGGCTGGTAACTGACGTCAACTTTTGCCTTACATTTTGCTGCAAAAATCGCTGCCGTTTTTGATGAACTTTGACGACTTGAAAAGACCCGAGGATAAAAACCAAACCCCAAATCCCAAATTGACATGATTTCATTGGATTTTGAAAAAAACAACTTTCAACATCTTTTTTGGGGTGTTTGGAGGGAGTTCTGGCAACGGCATCAGAACGGCGAGCTTCTTATCATGGCCAGGGCATGCATTTGCCTTCATACAGCGACTCTCCTGTCGACGACTGAAAGGTGTGGTCTTCTTGCTGGAGAGGTGGCTGGAGATGTCTGAAAATTAGGAGCTCCCGCAACAAATTCCAGGGTAACATCCCAACATGACATGCTTCAATGTCTAGTGGAAACTTTTGGATTTGGGGTAGATGGCCACAATCCCATTGACAAAAGTTAGATGGCAAACAGCTGAAATTTCGATGAGAAAGCACGTCTTCATTCGCAGAGTTGCTATGTTAGTGTTACTGGAGTGTACCTTGCAAGGTAATAAACCAATGAAGCTCTTGAAGAAAAATGATGGACAATATATACCCAGTGATGGGTAGAGGGTTCTGATGCCGATGGCTCATGAAATACAGTATGCACACATAAATAAATAAATATATATATATATATATATAAACATACAAAAAAGGTACATATAGATGTATCTACACAATTGTTCCTTGTTTTGAATGGAAAACAACCTGAAAAATTTGGAGATCTATATATGTAGAATGTCATATACGTGAAATATAAATATGGAACATGTAAAAAAAATCCACATGCATATTTCAGAATTCCACACACAAATCTATATATAGAAAATAAATATTGATACATGTACACATTTTGTCTCCCCATTCCTGTTAACTGCCCAGACTTCCCGCTTCCCAAACAGACCAACTTCGTACCACGACCCGCGAAGCGATGACGGAGTTCCTTCTCGCTCCAATAGCAATGTGCTCCTTTACCTTACTGCCAAACAGCTTTCATCATGTCGTCACCAGGAAAGGGGATAACTTACCCACTTGAACCCAGGTCTCGATGCTGATCCCTACAGATTGGGTGGGATGAACTGGGATTCGTGACGAGTGATGAGTAACACCATACAATGGGGCCCCTTGGTGCAACGAATCTCGCTTGGTTTAGGTCTGCCTGTGTCAAGCCAAGAACATGGGGAAGCATTGCTTCTATGCAAAACCATCTAAAGATCTAATATATAACTGGTAAGCGGCCATGACTCACAAGAACGGACCCCATCCCCAAAAAATCAATTTGAGTAAAACTCTATCACCTATCTCGTCCTCGTTTGTTCCTGAAATGTTCGGCTAATGCCCCGATCCTAAACCCAACATTTGGGGGGCTAATAAAACATGACATGTGTTAAGAAATGTTCAACAGCAACCAGGCCACCAAGTCCTTTTTGGTACAGCCAAAACAATTCCAAGACCATGAAAAAACATAGATCTCCTGGACGTATGAATCTGCTAATCGTGGAAAAATCGATAGATACAGAAGTATCATAAACCCCTCTTAAAAATATACGAAGTTGATTTAAGTCTCGTCCGTGAGAAATTCAAGACACTTTGAAATAGTTACAACATGATCAATATTTGGTTTAACCGTCTTATTTTTGTGGAGAGGTACGCAAACGACTCCCCCCAAAACCGTGGTTATTTGGTGCATCTTTGGTGCACCATCCCTGCCAGGTTGCAATCACCTTTGTCAAAGCCGGCACAGGGCTTAAAGAACTCATGAACTTCAAGCAATCCATGAGCACCGTTGCCACGAGGACTGGAGGCGAAGCGGGAGGACTGCATGTTCGAATCCACAGATTGGTGGGAGCTTGCAGGTTCACATACAACGTATTCGTTAAACATCACTTGACACCTGATCTCATACGATTTGTTGAAATCAGAACTCGCCCCTCAGACTATACACGCAAGTTCAAAAGGCCGCATTGTCACATTGCATCAGATTGTTAAATCAGTTCAATCACAGATACGATAGATAGGATAGAAACGATAGATAAGATGGCTAAGATAGAAAAGATGGATAAGATTCCGAAAAACGATAGATAAGAAAGATAAGACAGATAAGACTGTACAAATAAGTTAGAAGATAGATAGATAGATAGGTAGATAGATAGATAGAAAGATAGATAGATAGAAAGATAGATAGATAGATAGATAGATAGATAGATAGATACATAGATAGATAGATAGACAGATAGATAGATAGATAGATAGATAGATAGATAGATAGATACATAGATAGATAGATAGATAGATAGATAGATAGATAGATAGATAGGTAGATAGATAGATAGATAGATAGATAGACAGACAAAAAACTGGCTAAGTAGGTAAGTAGACCAGATCACACAGAATAGAATAGAATAGACTAAAATAGAATACAATCATACAATACATTAGAACAGATTATAATAAATTAGAATAGCAAATTAAAGGTTAGAATGGATTAGAATGGAATAGAATAGAAAGACTAGAATAGAAANTTGGTAGCTAGATCAAATACATACCCAACAAACATGCCGTTACACAAATTACAGTATATCGCATTACATACCAGTACGTTCTTCTACATAACAGTACACTACATTATATACATACCTGTCAATTACATCACACGCCATGATGTTACATTACATGCCATCACATACCATTACGTTTACAGAACATCACATTGTATGAAATTGGACCGCGCTGGGTCGACATTGAATTACATGATGAGAATGCATATGTGATATGCCAACTGAATCCCTGCTGTGCAGGATCAAATACGTGACATCCCCACCAAAAATACCACCAGTCTGAAGTTGTCCATGTCTTAGTCTTTGCATCTCATTTTTGAACCACCTGAACCGGACTGGGAACCCAGCTTATTATTCCACCCAGTGTAGCAATCGCAGCTCGGTCCTGCAAGTCGAGTCACATGCTTCCTAAACATATCCAAAACGACATCTAGCTGTTCATGATCCATCTTCCATGCCCAAGCGAAAATAGGTCACGTGACCTAGATCAAAATTCATTCATTGCAAAAAATCATTAACCCAGTCAGTAGTCGGGCTTAGAAACACGAACCGTCAGGAAAAGATGCTGTCTGTCACAGTTTGCCCAATCACACGCCGACCCGAGCAGAACACAGAAACCACCTCAAAGCAGGACAAAATTGTTCTGGAAATATCTGGAAATATTGGTGGGTATACCCTCCTCAAAAACATGTTTGGACACGAACCCGACATGCAACTAGTTTTTTAACCCATATTTTTGCGTTGGTTTTTCGTTTCGGTATCAGAACAATGATGAAAGAAACATGGTGAATACGATTGCAATCGGCTTGGGCATCGAATGCCAAGAAAATATCGCCTAGTTGTATTTCAC
The DNA here is from genome assembly GCA_000507305.1 of Breviolum minutum Mf 1.05b.01. NCBI lineage: Eukaryota > Dinophyceae > Suessiales > Symbiodiniaceae > Breviolum > Breviolum minutum. The sequence continues at coordinate 40,042 of DF241722.1, forward strand.
TGGTTCACCTGTGAGGGGTTCTTACTCCTCTTGAAGAGAACGGGATGGTTGTTCTGGATGCTTTGGGCGCATTGAGTTGTGAGGAATCTCAATTGCAGAGCGATTTTTCGATGCACATCAAACGATGGAAAACATTGCGAGAGCGGTGCGCCTGCCACGTAAATCATACAACACGACGAACACGCAATACCTCACAAAAGACCCTGCCTGGGACTTCAACACTTGTGAAACGAGATGTGCACCAAATTGCGCCTGCTGCGAAAAACCTTCTCGTACAAGTAAAGTGCCGAAAATGTAACAATTCATTGCGCTCACCGGGCAAAGTCTTGGCAACGCTGTTTGTGGAACATATTGCGCTCCTGCTATCCCCTCAGATTTCAACATGCTGCGCCTGCAAAGAAAATCCAACACCACCAAATACTGCCCCTGCCACGAAAAATCACATTCATGCCTAGTCCTCCTCACACATGAAGCGTCCAGTACAATGCGCAGAGGAACAAGAGTTCCTCCCCAACATCACCAAATATTGCACCTGCCAAGAAAATGCCATTCTCACACATGAAGGAATGCGCAGACCAATAGAAGTCACCCTCCAACATCACCAAATATTGCCCTGCTGCAACAAAAGGCATCTTTTCCCGCTACTGTACTGCTACTACTGCTACAACGGCTACTACTGCTACTTCTACTCCTATGACTACTAATATGACTGTCTTTTACTGTTACTGAAAAAAACATTGCGATAGTGGGTTAAAAGCAACAACAACACCAACTACTACTGCTGCTGCTGCTACTACTACTACTACTCCTCCTCCTGCTGCTGCTGCTGCTGCTGCCGCCGCCGCCACGACGACGACGACGACGACGACTACTACTACTACTACTACTACTACTTGTCCTACGACTACTACTACTACTACTACTTCTACTACTACTTCTACTACTTCTACTACTACTTCTACTACTACTACTACTACTACTTCTACTACTACATGACTACATGACTACATGACTACTAACTACTAACTACTACTATTTGACTACTATACGACTACCACGACTACTATACGACTACTACGACAACGACGATTACTACTATACTACTTTCTGCTTTTTGCCTTCTACTTTCCACTATCTACTTCTACATCGGGCGTTCTGCTTTCTGTAGCCCCCACTTTCTACTATCCTTTCTGATTATACACGAACTTTCGTACATCAGAAGTCTTGATATACCCAAAGGGGCTTTATTGTTGAGGAATTAGAGATTTTTCGACATCACAAGAAAGGAAGCAAAAAACATCTCTAACACAGCAAGCGACTTTTCAACCCTCACCTTGTTGCTTGACATTCACTGTGGCTGTGTGACTGCCTTTGGCCAGATTTTCACCTACAGAGTGGTGGTAGTTGGGAGTGGAAGTCTTTGGGACTTTCAGCGGTTTATGATTTTTTGTTTGGACAGTTGCAGTTTGTTTCTGGTATGTTGTTTTATCTTGTCAAGTAGTCCAATAATCCCTTCGATCGTTCGCTCCGATGTCATATCGACCACGGATTTTAGTAGCAAAGTGAAACCCCCATATTTGGGGGATCCCAGTCACGATGAAACCATCCATCTAATGAACAAAAATTAGTTTGTACGATTGTCAAGCAATTTTTGGAGATAGCTTGTCTCAGCAAAATGGATGAGAAGTGACACGCAATGAGAACAACGGATTCTGAAAGCAGTTTTGTAGTTTTGAGAGGTTACAGTGCCATACCGCAAAAAAAAAAATTTGTTGCTGGTGTTGACTGGTGGTCGAGCATGGTGTGCTAGCTCATATCAGGACTATAAAGCATTCGATTCTGATGGATGATGATCTGTGCAATTTGTTTTTTGGTTCAAAGGTTGAAACCATATGATTACGGCGTGAGGGTTCCCTAAGCTTAAAACTCACTTCCAGGGCCTGGCAAAAAAATGAGATTGGCATTACAACTTGGCGGAAAAACTGGCCAGGTTTCTGTTGTGAAAAACTTCTGAACATATCCAATATCCCAAGTAAAACACATCCACCTAAGTGTTCTGGAGTGGAGGATTCTACCAGGTCTTTGGTAGACTTCTGGCAGGCTAAATATTCGCATCATTTTCATGACAAAACGTCGATGACATCATCGACTGGCAGCCAAGATTTCCGAAAAAAACATCCACTTTTGAAGTCCAATTCACAGAAACCACCAAAGGTGCGGAATCGATGCGGGTTGTTGTCCTTTTCAGCCGGCAGGGCAGCAAAATCCCGGTGAATTTGGGGTGCGGGAAAAGATGCGTAGCAGATTGACCAAGGCAAATGTTGGTACACGATATTTAGGCAACATCTACAAAAGTGCACGTGTAGAAGTATGGTCAAATACCTAATGGTTGAAGAAACGCTTGAACTTCAAAGCTGGAATCAGGTAAAGTTCATCATTGAAAAGATAAGTTTCGGGAACCTTTGGCAAAGGTAGCTTGAACACAGGCCACCAAAGAACCTGTTCCACATCTGAAAGTTCCATCCTGTTCCACTTAGATTCTTCAACCGAAAATCGTTTCGATGGGTGAACTCATCATTCATGTCATTCCAAGCACCAGAAATGTTAATTTCACCAGATATAATTTCATTATGGCCCATGATAGCTCCTGTTCTCAAAGAACAACATGACAACATTTTGTTGAAACAAATCAAACAACGGATGCAGGAGGCTTTCAACCAGGTATCTCTGTGGTGAACGTTTTGCGCATAGACCTTAGCGCATGGCGCTCTAACCCTTCAGCGCCAAAGCATGACGAACCCAAAACATTTGGAACCCTAGAACTGCTGCACTGGAATGCACAAACTTAAATATTGAATTACAATCGCTGTATCATTATCAATGAAGATATCAAAACAAAAACATGTATATAAACACATACATCAATATCAATTTGCAAAATGTATGCAATGAAAATACTCCGTATAGATGACTGCCTCCATTTTGGGTACGTGAAAGGTTGGTGATATAGGACTTGACATCGCATATTCCATGCGGCGAGAATTGAAGCGAAAAAAATGTGTGGACTTGCAGAAAAAGGACAGCCGGTCAAAACATGAGAAAATTTCATAGCAGGTGGCGGCGCCGAGCAGGCGGTGGACTGGGCGCTGTAACGCCACATGTCGCGGCGTGAGACATGATGAAGCACCAAACTCGTTCTACCAAGCTATACAAAACTCGCACTACCTAGGGCGAATTCACGCCCAGCCTGTTTTTCAGTGGTGTTTTGCCGCATCAGAAAAAACATCCTTTTCATGTCTTACCAACAATGTCCTCTGTCCACAAAGAGTGACGGATAGACATGATTTCTATCCCAAACCACTTGTCCGCGATCTTCGTTGGAAGCTCCGCATTCAAGTGCTTCACAAGGCTCCTGCAATCACTGGGCAGCAACTGGGGAACTGACTGTCGCACCGGTGTTTCCCAATCCCTGAGGTTATCAAAGATTTTCTTATTGGTCTCAGCGATCAAAGCTCGAAGGCGATCTCCTGCTTCAATGTCCCCTTGAATGAATAGGACTCAGGTTGGAGTTTCGGACGGCGCACGTTCATCGATGCAACATGTGCTGCTAAAGGGAACCGGCGGCACGAGAAAACGGTTGATGTTTCATCTTTCAGGTCTCTTGCATTCACAAGAAAGTCTGATCTTCCCTGCTGGCCCTTGTATCCAGCTTCGTTGGAAAATGATGCATCAGCAATTGTGAGGATTCCACAGCTCTGCCAATCCAAGATACGTGGTCTGAATCTCATCTTCAATGCAGACATCGATTTCCACGGGCCTCTGTCAAAGTGATCAACGAATTGATTTCAACGATTCTTGGCGATGCCTGGGATCCTCTTCTTTCCCTGGATCCGCTCTACGACACCTGGACCTGCTCCGCTACCAACGTGAATTTGATAGCAGGTGGTGACGCGAGCAAGTGACTTTTCACAGCGTTAGCGGTAGATTCAAGGGCCCTGTAGAGCCAAATGTCGTGGCGTGAGACGTGGTGAACACCAACCTGGTTCAACTAGCCTTTGCAAAACGCGCGCTACTTAGGCTGAGTTTGCACATGTTTTTGACAAAAGGTGGCATTAAGATAGAAGAAGCACATCCATGCACGTGCTACTTGCTCAAGAAGCCATGATATTTTGCACAAATAACATGGAAAGCAAAAGGCTGGATGGACTGCATGCCTGGCTTTCGTTTCATTCAAGACTTATCCCGATATCCAAAAGCACAACTTTTTTCGCATGCCTGCTTCCGCCTGATTCTATCCATTCAATGTATTAATTATGTATTTACTCTTTGTAATTTTCTCTAAACTACTCAAAATGTATGTTTGCATAGACCATGCCTTGAGTGTTTGAGAATGAGCGTGAGCAACTTGCCGTTTCTTGACGTCGCCCATCAAGTGTTTTTCAACAGCCAAGGCTCTTGACCAAAGATCTCCGCATTGGGGCAATGCTTGCCATCCACTAACAACTCCTGAATGTGTCCACGTGATCGAATCTAGTTGAATCGAGTTGGTGGTTGCAATCACTTTGAAAATGGTAGTCAAAATGTGAATCTTCGTAAAATATACACAAAAAACCTTTGAAACCATTACCTAGTTCTTGCATGACGACATCATGATGACATCATAACACTCACAACATTTGTTGTGCGTTTTTCAGGCAAACATGGGAGCTGCGTTCTGGCCCGAATCACCTGTCACCCGAAATACTGTAGATCAGAATTTGTCTGCGGGAATTCACAAACAAAGTCTGAAATGCACTACTGCGTAATCTGTGCTGACAACAACAGCCCCAATTCTAAAAGGGTGCTTTCCAGCTATCTTGAGCCACGCATCTGAAAACAAGTGTCATCTGATGTGAAGGAGGATCTTTTCCAAAAAGGCATGCTGACATTAAACACAATGCTTTTTCGTGGTGTTTGAACGGGGACTTTGTGGGTTGAATCTTCCCCAACTTAGAGGTTTTCACCACCAACCGCCAACCTTTTCCAGAATCAAGCATCCCATTTGCATGCACAGGCGTGGTGTTTGTATGATCTTAGATTTTCCTGTGGCGTTGCTGGAGAGAGATGCACCAAGTTGCGCCGAACTTGAGTTGTTTTCATGAAAGATTTGGAGAAAGACCAGAACTGCACATAGTCAACTCATGTCAAAACCAATAATGTGGTCAAAATGCAGACCCGCAACACTTCAATATCTTTTCTCTGCCGTCAGATCTGCTTGTGCCAGCCATGTTTGATAGACTTGCCTGCCTTTTGACTACAGTATATAGAATAAAATGATATATAGATGTGGGTATTGATTCAAATATCTCATGCATGCCTTGAACCCCTTCAATCTCTATCTTTTTGGGATTAAGATGGATGATGTGGGATGTGCCAGGTTCTCAAGGGCACCAGCTGTGTTCAGGTCAATTTGGGTGCTTTCATGTGAAGATGTTGCAACCTTGAGGTACCAACGTTAAAAAAACGCATTTTTCAGAAACTACCCGACCCCCAAAAGGTCCCGAAAATGCAACCAAAACACCGTGAAGAGCAGGCGGAGCCGAGTTTCCGCATGCGTCTTTGTGAAAAGCAACCTCACCAGGATGGACCAGTGGACCAGTTGCTGGCTGTAGTGGCAGATGTCTGTTGGTCATGTTCATAAACTAAAATCACGAAAAAGCAGTTGGCTTTCAACTGTATACAATCGATACACATAACGTACCCATGTGCATGGCATGTGTTGTTTCACCAACACTTATTACAAAAGAGATCAAAATTGGCCAAACATGTATCAAAAATGCTGGGAGACCTCTTCCCCCAGTTGGGGTGAAAAGAGATGTTTGAAATTTTGATAAAAACAGCTAGCAAAAAACACTGAAAATTGTCCAGGGTTGCTTTGGTGTTGTATAGATCTGTTCGGTGCAGCATTCAGATCTATGGGAAACCAAAGTTTATGTCTCTTGGAAGGATCGTGTCATCACATCTGTCATTGAGCATGTTCAAATTGTATGTAGCCTATGCTGTTTTTGTAGAAAGGATGTTCTAAATATCAATTCATTGTTTTATGGCTAGTCAACCAACCCTCACCTAATGTATCCCCCCAGAAATACGGCCTTATTAAGTTCTTATTAACCATTGGTTTCTTTAATAAGGCCGTATTAAATATGAAACCCTTCCCTTATTTCGCAGAGGGGTAGGTGGAACGCGGGGGGGAGGTTCGTCAGTGTCGCCAAACATTGGCGAAAACAGCTTCACAAATGCTTGGATCAGATTGACGCATTGCATAGATTAGATATAATCCAGGGAGTATTTGGGACCTGTCAGCCTATTTGTATCATTAGATCTATATATAGATATATATACACATAGTAAGTTATTTGTATTTATGTTTCACATATCAGTAATATATTTATATATATACATATGAATATCAAAAATAAAAAATCAATATAACCATACAAAGCCATTAGCTTCAAGAAACCAAGTTTTTGCTGCCCAAAAACCGGTAGTGTGGCAATACTCCAGAGTCACGGCCATCTGATGTGTGCTTCATAACGTACTTCACCTGTAGCTGTCTGGCCCTGGACTACCATCTGGTATGACCCTACAGATCAATATCATCCGATACCACCATTTAGAGAAAAAAATCACATATCCTGTTGACATTTGTCTACATGGATGCCCGCATATGCCTGACTGCCGTCGATAAATCAGGAAACATTGCTGGCCTATCAACATCTGTTTTTGCACCTTTGCATTATAGATTTTCTGTTGGGAATTTCCCAACAAAATGGGATCCAATCGTCAAAACCACGCCCGGGATGAAACAGGTCCAGTCCAGCTCCCCGCTCCACAGCTCCAGCATGATATAACCATCATGGATTGCGTGTGCAGGAAATGAAGGAAAAACCAGCTTCCCTGAAAAATTAATCGGACCAAAAAACCTGAAAATAATCTCCGACTTTGGTTGGGAACGCTGAATCGGAACTTGGACCTGTGAATCTTCCGCCTTGTTTGGGTTTTAGCAAAACCGGTATAGCTGGTGAGACATAGACCCAGTCTAGAAAAATTTCTTAAAAAGACAAGTCTGATCCATCGGATTTCTTAATCCTAGAAGTCCAATATCATGTAGCAATTTCAACGGGGAAACCTAGAAGCATTGAAATCACCCATACTAAGCAAATAGTGTTCAATGTACGTTTTCCAAAAAAATTGGATTGTTGATAAGGGTTTCATAATCACCAATTTCCCTTAATTGAGGTCTTGTTAAGCCATTATTTCTGAGAGAGCACGTGGGGGGAGGCGTGATTGCGCTGAACACCCACGGCAATATGTTAAGGGGGACATCCTCCAATTCTTCCTCACGTTCCTTTTTGGTCAAAACCCTCTGCTGAAACTCCACTAAACCACCACTACCTCCACTCTAGACACCTGACACCTTCCCAGACTGTATTACGGGGAACTCCCCGTGGCCGGCCCAGTTCCATAGGCAAAAACTGAAAGCTCAATTTAAAACCACATCGTCTTCTTTTTACAATATTTTGCTAGACTGGAATCACATGGCCGAGGGCAAGAGCCAACACCCAACCCTTTGAATTTCATGCTAGGGACCATCTGGTACTCTTTCGGAATCTCTTCGGCTTCAAGCAAATAATGGCTGTCTGACAAAGGTCAAAGCGGACAAACATCAGTGTCTGATAAGCAGGGGGGATTATGTTTTCCAAAAAAACATGAAGAAACATGAAATTCATGTTGAAACATAATATATTTTTCAATCTCAATCTCACTTCCTGTTCATTCATATTCTATCACTCAGCATCAACAGAAAGGTATGAGCTTCCAGATCTTCAAGTTTTAGGATCACACAGAAGCTTTGAAAGATTTGGGCAAGCATGTCAAATCAACCATTTCAAGTTGTGATACTTCACCAACTTGGAAATAACTGCCGAGAAAACATGCCGTGGAAGGTGGTTGATCCTGCATGATTTTGCCGCGGGGGCCTAGCCATCCAGCATAGCAACTTGGATTCTTATAACCTGTTGTGGTTCCCACATAGACTTCAACCTAGGTCGCTTGTGAACAGGAAACTTGGGCGCATTCGTCTCACCAAGCTCCGGAAAGGTGATTCGATTGGATGCTTCCTTGATTATACTACTAGTTGTAGGGTTAGTAGTAGTGGTGGTAGTGGTAGTGGTAGTGGTAGTGGTGGTAGTCTTCGCCGTAGCCATAGCCGTAGGTCGTAGGTCCTAGGTAGAAGGTGGTAGTCGTAGGTCGTAGGTCGTAGGTCGTAGTAGTAGAAGTAGTAGAAGTAGTGGAAGTAGTAGAAGTAGTAGAAGTAGTAGAAGTAGTAGAAGTAGTAGTAGTAGTAGAAGTAGTAGAAGTAGTAGAAGTAGTAGAAGTAGTAGAAGTAGAAGTAGTAGAAGAAGAAGTAGTAGAAGAAGTAGTAGAAGTAGTAGAAGAAGTAGTAGAAGTAGTAGTAGTAGTAGTAGTAGTAGTAGTAGTAGTAGTCGTAGTCGTGGTAGTCGTGGTAGTCGTGGTAGTCGTGGTAGTCGTGGTAGTAGTGGTAGTAGTGGTAGTAGTGGTAGTAGTGGTAGTAGTGGTAGTAGTGGTAGTAGTGGTAGTAGTGGTAGTAGTGGTAGTAGTGGTAGTAGTGGTAGTAGTGGTAGTAGTGGTAGTAGTGGTAGTAGTGGTAGTAGTGGTAGTAGTGGTAGTAGTGGTAGTAGTGGTAGTAGTGGTAGTAGTGGTAGTAGTGGTAGTAGTGGTAGTAGTGGTAGTAGTGGTAGTAGTGGTAGTAGTGGTAGTAGTGGTAGTAGTGGTAGTAGTGGTAGTAGTGGTAGTAGTGGTAGTAGTGGTAGTAGTGGTAGTAGTGGTAGTAGTGGTAGTAGTGGTAGTAGTGGTAGTAGTGGTAGTAGTGGTAGTAGTGGTAGTAGTGGTAGTAGTGGTAGTAGTGGTAGTAGTGGTAGTAGTGGTAGTAGTGGTAGTAGTGGTAGTAGTGGTAGTAGTGGTAGTAGTGGTAGTAGTGGTAGTAGTGGTAGTAGTGGTAGTAGTGGTAGTAGTGGTAGTAGTGGTAGTAGTGGTAGTAGTGGTAGTAGTGGTAGTAGTGGTAGTAGTGGTAGTAGTGGTAGTAGTGGTAGTAGTGGTAGTAGTGGTAGTAGTGGTAGTAGTGGTAGTAGTGGTAGTAGTGGTAGTAGTGGTANAGTAGTAGTAGTAGTAGTAGTAGTAGTAGTAGTAGTAGTAGTAGTAGTAGTAGTAGTAGTAGTAGTAGTAGTAGTAGTAGTAGGTAGTAGTAGTAGTAGTAGTAGTAGTAGGTAGTAGTAGTAGTAGGTAGTAGTAGTAGTAGTAGTAGTAGTAGTAGTAGTAGTAGGAGTAGGGGGCAACACGGGCAGCGCGGGCAGCACTGGCAACACGGGCAGCAAACAATTTGATTAGATTTTTTCTATGTTCTTGAGGCATGAAACAAGCCCCTGTCTTTGTCTTGAGACAAAATGTCAAACAAAATTTATATGTTTCATTTAATATCAACATGCTTGACTCTAAACACACAAATCAAGTTCATCTTCCAGTAAAACCTCGTCTTAAAAAGAGCCATGAAGTGTCAAATCAACATTCAGAAAGCAACGTCACACCACAACACAAAGCGGCTCATTCGGAATAGTGGTCGCTGTCTATAACTTTGCAACTTCACTTGTCAAGTAGACATGTCTGCATTCAAACACAAGCACATAGGTTGCTTCACCACGACAAGCATCCACCTACCCCAAGGGGGTGCGCTTGAAGAATGTCAGACATGACAGTGCCACATCTGCAGCCATGCAAAACCCCTACAACACCTACAACATCACCTAACCCAGACTCAAGGAGTTGAAAAGAACTGCCTTGGTAGTCCCAAATGCTGTCATTTGCAAGAAAAGAAAAAGCTTCGCGACGTTCATTTTCGACCACTTCGCGACGTTCATTTTCGAGCGCTTTTGAAAAGGGGAGAAAATGGTGCACCTGTCGCGACAAGTAAGCGCCGACGCAGCCCCACTGCTGTCCCTGCCACACAAAACGATGTCCTGCAGCCGCATGCTGCCCCTACCACCAAAAACGTGTGCAGGAAGAAGCATATCTCCAACCACTAAACGAGTTCCAAATGCTGCGCCTGCCACGCAACGGACATTCTTGACGTTCATTTTCGTCTCCACGAAAGCGAATGGACATGCAGAATTGTTCCAATGATGTCTCGAGATGAACGAGCCCCCCTGCGATGTCGAAGGTTTGTCTATGGCTATGCTTTGGATAATGCGAAAATTCCGTGTTACCTTGTTTGGCCAGAGAGGGATAGGAATCGTCACTATTACCTCCTCGACACGGCCACAGATGACTTCTTTCTGCTGTCCATAGTATCAGCATTTGGCAAGAACATTGCCACCTGAATTGTCTCAGAGCGCACATCTGTTTAAGGGGAGGCGGTTTTGGTTCTGAAGGTGCCAGCCAGGACGCCTTGTTTTGAACAGCCCCACTTCGCCAGGAACCCTTGGATAGGGATCGACAACCAATCCACCCGGATGGCACATGAAAGCAGTGGGACATCGCTTTTCCCAAAGTTGGAGAGTCTGAGCTTCATGGACCTGCATTCTTTTTGAGTCGGAGATGTGCTTCGGTCCCCGGTTGGTCAAACCACAAGTTGTTGGCTTCCCTGAACTCTTGCTCTCTCTCATGAAGCTTTCTAGTGACCATAGGAATGAGCAGGGAACCACACCAGGAGTGTGTCTGCAGGGCAGAGCCCAGTCAGTGACACAATTGGGTGGTTTTTGATGGGCAATGACCTTGACCAGACCGCTACAAGGTCTCTCGCGCTCTCCAGACTTGGTGGCATTATACCTGGAGGTTGCATGGAATAGTTCCTGGTAGATGCGCCCGAGCCAGTAGTTGGAACACAGGAGGTGTGTAAAGTTGCATCGAGGGATGAGCACAGACCGTGCGAAAGAGCGCTGCTACCTCCTGTGCCAAGCAGCCTGCCAGTACAATGGTTAAGCTCTCAAGATTTCCATCTCCATTCCGAATGTCATCGCCTCTAAAGACGATGCGTGCTTTGAGTTTTCTCAACGATGGACTTTCCCACACTGAAAGTATCGTCATCAGTCTTCCGATGTTAAATGGCTCTTTTCTTTTCATCAAATCTTCTCTAGGAATCACTTCGGAATAATCCCATGTGCCATTTGCCAAAACCCCATCAAGTTCTTTCTTGATTGCTTCTGCTGATCCCTCATGACGATGCCAGTCCTTCTTTTCCAAAAGGAGGTGAATACCTGCATACACGTCCTCAAGTTGCAAATCTTGGGTCGATACGTGTTCGTTTGCAGTTTGAACTTCAATTGGCACCATAGGAACATCTGCTGGGTAAAGGCATTGAGATATGCACTCACACATTTGAGGTGTGTAGAAGGCTGACTTTGTTGTCTTCCTGCCCTCCAACCTTGAATGCTTGAAATCTGATGGATGTTTGCATTTGTGTGCATCAAGCCCTTTTGCCAAACGATAACATGATGTTACTACCCTCCATTTCTTTAGATGGGGAACACCTTCACTGTCAGTTAAGCCAAAGGCGCAACCATCAGGTTCAGCTACAAACAAATTGTGCCTCTTGATGAAAGCAATTAGCTCTGGGATTTTCCAACCATGACATCCTCTTGGCCACTCAAAGGCAATATGTCCACCCAATGCCAAAGTTTGCTCTGCTGTTTGGATGAAATTCTTGAGGATCCTACGAGAGACTTTCCTTTTTAGACGGAGTCTTTTGATGAAGGGATGACCATGTTTAGCAACATTTACTTGCTACCATGTCGACCAAGGATCGCATGGAATACTCCCCCACAAATCCGCCCCAGGATGTTGAGCCATCATCAATCTAAGACTTTCCCCTTCTTGGAGGTCAGACATGTTGGAATTTTCTTTTGTCAACCTGAAATGTTAATCCCTCTTTGCTCATTTACTTTTCCTAACGAAGATTCTGGACTGCAACAAAATTCAAACATACAACGATCAGCATCCTTACGAATCCTTCTTTCTTTTGAAGGTTTTACTTCGTGGACTCCTGAAGTTGCTTTTGACACCAAGGACTTGACATCATCTTCAGGAAAAACATTGATCAAATTTGCAATGAACTCGTCACATCTCTTCGGATAGAACTTAGAGTTATCTTGGACCAATTTCAAGTTTGCTTGACATGGGGAAACACTGGCTGATTCCTTCTTGATGGATTCTTTTGGGAAAAACCACGTAGATCCTACCCAACTCTTTGAGCTGATTCTTTGGTGAGGACTTACTTGCCATTCATCTTTGTAGAAAGAAGTCTTTCCCCTACATTTCCATGCAGTCCATCTTTCTGAAGTCACTGAATCTGCTTGAAAAGGACAATTCTTAGCAACTGGGGTATACAAGCTTTTTCGGGGGTCTTACATGGTTCATTTTCTATGCTGATCTTTCATGATCAACTTCCCAAAAGCCCACATTGTCACCATTCTCCTTATCCTTAGCCCCCTTGACAACTGACATCCCTCCTGGTGCTTGAACGCAACTCAGGGAGGCATCCTGACGAACGACTGCTGGAACGACGGGCGTCGAGGGCACAGGTGTTGAAGGAGCTGGCGCAGGTGTAGGTGGTACCGACATTGGTGTAGGAGGAATTGCTCGATCCTTTTCTAGAAGATCACGAAACCTTTCATGGCATTCATCTGAATGAGGAACACCTTCAGCTACTCTCCCACAGCCCTTGCAACCTGGAGTTTTACCATACTTGATAACTCTTTCTAAGGTCACATAGGTGCGTCTTTTCCTAACAGTTGGTGCGGGTGCGCCCTCCTCAAAAGGCAATGCATCTGTACGCTCAATTGCTGGAAGTTCAAGAGTAGGCTTGAAAAGATTCAATTTGTTCACTTGTGCTTCAAACATGGGAAAAATGTAGTTTCCATCAGAAGGCTCAACGAGTTCAGTGGACTAAACTTGGATTGGTCTACCATACCCTTTTGCATTCGTCCTAATGCTATCATAGTCCAAAACCAGATGAACATTTCGATGCTTGTAACCGGAATCAACCCTCCATCCGACGAAAATGCCCGGAAGTGTTCTTGCACCGAACAAAGGAAGCTCTCGGTGTTTTGGGGGTTTGTAATAGACCAATGCTCCAAAGGGAATTTTCCAACCTGTGAATGGATCACCATTGTTAGCGGCTTCATAACACGTAAGCAATGACTTTTCAAGCTTTACCTCGTCTGACTCATTTGGATGAAGTACTGCAAGGTTTGAGAAGCTATGTGCAATGCAAAAGTACTCAACCTCCCTTGGCCATAACTCATGCGGGAAACCCGCCTTCAACAGGATAGACCTTGACCCTTCTTTAATGGGCCTTATTCCACGTTCTAATTTGGAATTGTGAAAATCATCATGAGGAATACCCGGCTCCGGTAGCCATCCTAGGTACTTTACAGCTTCTACCTATTCTCCTGCTGCATCTGATTTCACGCAACACAATGCTTTTCCATGGGCCCGTGTACCACCAAACTTTTGAAGTGCAGCGATGTTGTTGTCAGTGGTGCGATTCGTCTGCGGAAAGGCTTGATAACAACCACTATATTCATCATAGCAAATCAAACATGCTTGTTCACCCTCAGAACCTTTTGTGAGATCCGAACCAGTGATGATGTGGTCAACACGAAGTTTGTGCCCAAAATGCAATGGAGGTGTTTCTTCGGGATCCACTAACATGCCCCTTCTACGATGCACACGCTGGGTCATTTTTGCCCGTCTGCATATTTGGCAGTAGCGATTCTTGGGAAAATGTGTCAGCTGATGACTTAGGCTCTTTGCTTCCTCTTGTAGTTTTACTCTTAGAGTAGGTGACCATGGATTTCGTTCTTCATCCTCAGAATCTAATGCTTCATCCCCTTTTTCTTTGATGGGTTCCACAATCTTACCAAGCTCATCTTCTCCCGAACCAAAACGTGGAACAACAGGATCTTTCAACCTAAGAGGTTCTTCGCCTCTTGGTAGGTCTGATGGACCAGGTGCGGACGACCACGACGGACCTGAAGATGATGATGACGAAGCCGGTGCAAGTGGGATATTTGAACTCATAGCTACTCCACTTACCTTTTCTGGAAGAATCGGAACGTTTTCAACGACTCTATCTGCATATATTTTGCAGATTCGGGGCAAAAGAAGGTGATCTCATGAGCCCTGTCGGCTTTTACCAAGAAGGGAAGCTGATTTGGAAGCCAAATAAAGGATCTTTGGTGACCATTCACTTGCAACCCCACACTCAGTGCAGCTGGACAATCCTTCCAAAGTGTAAAACACATTTGTTCCCGATAATGATCCCCTTAGCTTTACTGCTTTGGAACTTACCCTTTTTCCACCACCAGTTGCAAAGTTTACTTTCTCTGGTGCATCATCAACGAATGGCTTTAGGTCATCTGGCAATCCCTTGCTTGATATGAGATTCCTACCAGCCCCGGTGTCCAAAAGGAATTCGTGACTAATACATGGATTGTCAAGGGTTTCGTTGGAACTCGTAACCGAACCGGTCATTACTGGAACTTGATTGCTAAGCGCCCCAAAAACGGAGCTTTGCTGCTCAACAGTCAATGGATTGCAACATGCGACGAGAGCTGCAATTGCTTTAAAGGCTTTTTCAAACACATTACCCTTCGAAGTCTTCTTTTGATCTTTGGCAAATCTTGCACAAAATTTCTTTGCATCCCGAACCGCCCCCTTGAATGCAGAGTCCTCGGACGAAGTCTGGGCTTTTGCCCCCTTGATCGACGACACGATGGCTGCACCTGCAATCACTTGCGCTGCTCCTGCACTTGAAGATGGTTCATCCTTTTTGGCTAAGCCTTTTGGCTTTGGGCCGCTATACTTGTTCCCATCGTCATGCAGATAAGGGCAACTAGCCCCTTTTGGGCAACTGTTAAAGGTGTAATGCATACAGGGTCTCTTCTTTTTCTCCTCTGGTGTGAGGCGTGGGGAAGGAGTCTGTCCCTTGTCACCTTTGCCTTTATCGCCTTTGCTCTTGTCCCTTTTTACCTTTACGTTTGGCAGCTGCAGCATCAACACCCGCAGTCCCTTTGTCAGGTTTGTCAGGCTTTGCAGGCTTCGGAGGCTTGTCAGGCTTTGGAGGCTTGTTCGGCTGGGATTCCTTGTCACCCTTTGGGTTCTTGTCCCCTTTCCCCGGTTTGTCTGGTTTGTTTGGTGCTGCATTAACTTTTGTTCCCATCTGTGAAAGATTCTTGTCAACTGACTGAGTATTTTCTTCTAGCTGATGGATCTCTAAAACCCCAACCATCTTTTCATAAAGCCATTGAGATGTTCTCTTTGACGAAGATGAAGAAGCATTTCGGAATTTGTCAATCACCAGTGCCATTCTAGGATGATTCTTCAACTGCTCAAACATCAAACTTCACATTGCACTATCAGTTGGTCTTTCTCCGGTATCCAACGCTTGGTAGATGTAATCAAACTTTGTTCGAAACTCTTCCAGTGCTTTGATGTCAGTTCCGGTGACCCTAAGCGACAAAAGATGATGCTGCGTGAGAGCTACTCCCATATCTTTCTCCATTTTGTACTTCTGGAAAATAGTGTGAAGAAGCAATCGACCTCTTGGCTGCCTACCAACTTTTTGAGAACTTTCTTGCAACGATTGGAAAAGCATCGAAAACCTGGTCGACTTTGAAAGCTCCAACAACTTACTTCCAAGGACTCTATCTAGGAGAGGGTAAGGCAATGAATCGTTGACTTTCGCATTTGGCTTTTCGCATTCCGAGATCCATGCAAATACAGGACCTTCATCAGTCTTAGCTAACTTGCAAATCATACTGGATGGTGTTCTTGAATGTCCTAGCTTCGGCTGCATTCTTTGGTAATGATGGCAGTTTGAGAGTTTCATAAGCTTTAGTTCTCATCACTTTCTTTTCTGATTTGTACGGATCAGTATGATGGTGTGAACTACTCGATGGATCCCTTGGACTGGAACCCTCGGATGCCTTTGACGGCGATCTTGAACCACCTACTAAGAAACCCTTTCCGGACGACGACGACGAAGACGATGAACTCTTCCAAGCACTTGGAGGCTGCCCTTCTCTATCATCTTTGGGTGATGCAACACGATTGGACTTTGCACTTGATTGGTTACTTTGAAACACCGATGCCAAAACCTGGGTTAGTTTATCAACCTTGTCTGATAACTGCATAACCGTTGCATCTTGAACAACAGGTGGAACAACTAGAGTTTCCAAATTGAAAATCTTTTCAACCAGATCGTCCACAACTTACCACTAAGGCATTTGAAGGCGATGCAACGTTCGACCGGTGTCCGGGCTTGGCAGGAGGTGTTGAAGGAACAGGGCAAATTTGTGCATTAGATTCCCTTTGAGTCCCAAAAGACTGGATTATGTCATCCTTACTCTTGACCTCTGCGATCAATCGTTTTGTCTTACCTCTCAACTCAAGCAACTCTAGATTTGATCTGGCCGTCGCAACCCTCAATTCCCCTAACTCACTTTCAAGTTGGTTTTTGGAATGAAGAAGCTCTCGTTGATTTGATCTCACAGCTTGGAGTTCCCCATGAGATTGTTCAAGGATTGCCATTCTATCGACCATTTGTTTCATTTGATGCTCAAAACTACTTTTGGTATCCTCTAAAGTCTTGATAGCTTGATTTCTCTCCAACTCTACTTGATGGAAGCGTGCACTAAGATCTTGTAATTGATCCCTGGCTTGAACACCAAATTGACGTGCAGCCTCAAGCTGACCCTGAAAATCCCTTGTAATAGCTTGAACATATTCGGAAGCTTCATTGGAAATCTCTTCCCTGGACGCCTGCGCTTGTGCACGTGCTTGTAATGACGCTAATTCCTGGGATGACTGAACAAATTCCCTAGCTTCTGAAATGACTTGATCTCTAGATTGTCTAGCCTCCTGTTGAACTTCAGCTACAACCCTTTGGGCTTCTGCAAGAATCATTGGATCGGCTGTTAGATTTACAACATTCTGTTGTTGCTGCAAAACCTGTGCTTTCTCAATCCTAACTTGCTGATTGAGCTGGTTAAACTGGGCTAGATTGACATTACCCCTAACATCACCCATGGCTGAACCTGACGATGTGCTGGTATCTACAATTGGAGTACCCTGTGCACTTTGGGGTGTGTGCATTGTAGCAACTACACCCTGATTTGCTGGAACCATTTCTGCCATTGCAACTTTCGATCCTCACGGAAGGTCTTTGCCCTCCTTTCAACAACCAATCTCGGCAATCTCCTCGCACCACTCCTTCACGAGATTGAACGTGTCCTCAAGATACGACTCAGCAGGAATTCCTTCTGGAGCTTGAGGTTTCCTCCTTAGTTTCAAATGAATGAGACTAGCTGGAACGTATCTCTTATGGGAAAACTCAGTTGCGATCTCCGCGTTGTCGTCAATGAGGAGGAATGGTACACGACCATGATGACTGACCTCAAACTGTGTCTGGTACTTTCCTGTCACACCAATGCGTTCTCTTGTAATGAGACCGAATGTGATCAGGTCGTTGGCAAATACCTCAGGCGTTTGATTCAAATTGTCCAAAAGGGATTGTTCGTTTCGGTTTGACCTTTCGATGTGCGAAACGATCACCAGAACAGCTTTGTCCCTTACAAGATCCTTACTCCGCCTCAGAAGAGCTACGTTCTCCTTCGGAATACGATTGACCGCCCACGCTGTTTCAGTTCGGCTCCGATCAAGAACCTGATGCCAGTCAAAAGCAAGGATGGCTTTTGGTCTTTCGTTTGTATTCGGATCAAAGAACTCCCAGTACCCGTCAAAACCCCTTGTATCGGCTTGCCTCACAAACCTGGAATTTTGCTGCAGTTGGACTTCTTGATTGGGATCGTTTTCCCTTGCGATCAGCACCACTTGGTCTGGCAAAATGCAACGCCTCGGTTGCAACTGCTGACTCGGTGCAACAGATGCCTTCGGACGACTTTGTTGTGCCGCCTTTGGAACCGCCACAGGCTGTTTTGGACTAGCCTTTGGTGGCGTTACAGGTTGACGAGAACCCGCTGCTTTTGGCACTGGACCACTTTTCGGCAACGCACCCAAATCACGAGAAGAAGCCGCCTTTGGAACAGATGTGACCTTTGGAGAAGGCACTGACTTCGCCTTCACAACTGGCCTTTCTACCACCTCGTTCTCTTCCGCACTCGATTCAACTTCCCAAACTGTTCCACCAGTGAAAACGTCTGAAACCAACACGAAGCCCCAGCGTGTCGCGTAGCCTCTCCCAGATTCGTTCACCCAAGGATATACGTTTGAGTAGTGTCGATCTTTCAGCCCTTCCACTAAGTGCTTTACCTTTTGCCTGTATCCTCTTTTTCCCCCACGACCTTTGACTATGTGCCAAAGTTGGTCACTGATAGGAATCTCTTCAGGAACAGTGGTATCTACGTAATCCAGCGCAATGGCTTCAGCTAAAAATACGGCTGATAACCAAAAGTTACCAACGCCAGACAGCTTAACGCTCCTTTTTCTCAATCTTTAGCCAAATGTATTGGCATGATATACACATCTTTATATGTGTATACAAAAGTCTGTACAACTTTCGTGAAAGTCATGCAACGCAAACTGTATTTCTGGTGGATCCCATTTTAGGATAACCATGGCTTTGAATTACAGTATATGGTGTTTAGTGATACACTGCTGTATGGCCCCAAATTCTTCTTCTGCATGTTCCATTAATTCCATTGCTGTTCCAACAATTTGCGTTTAAGCATTAAACAAGCAAGTCACAGTGTGATCTCCAGCTGAAATATCATCACAATAGCCCACCATGCTTCTCATCCGATGTGGGTTGTCATGTGGATGTACGTAGACGTCCTCAGAGGACGGTCCAGGACGCGATGAAGGGACGGGCCATATGCAAGACCTGCCTTTTGGATCGATTTTTTCCCTTTAGAACAGGATACTCCTATCCTCCTCAACCTTCTTCTCCCCTTCCTCTTCTTTTGTCCTGCTACACCTGTTCCTCCGGGACAGCAACAGCAACAACAACCACACCACCACCACCACCACCAGCACCACCAGCACCAGCAGCACCAGCACCAGCACCAGCACCACCAACACCAACACCAACACCAACACCACCAACAGCAACAACAACAACAACAACAACAACAACAACAACAACAACAACAACAACAACAACAACAACAACAACAACAACAACAACAACAACAACAACAACAACAACAACAACAACAACAACAACAACAAC